>JANAVB010009799.1:232851-313359 GCA_029216955.1 Iris pallida
TTCTAACAGTTTATATATATATATATATATATATATATATATATATAAAATATATATATAATATATAAATATATATATATATATTATATATATATATAATATATAATATATATATATCTACTAGTACACATGTATATAGAAACTTACTAATCACAATTTAACATAACAATCAAAACGTATAATGTCATATTGAATTATATTAATGAAATATTTAACTATTACTCTCCATTTTAGAAGTAAATAATATATTATATAGAAGATAATACTATTTGTACCTCCAAATTGTGCCTCCAAGCTGTCCCTCCTTACGTAACAGCTGACGTGATATGTTGATGTAGCAGCTGACGTGGCAAATTTTAAAATTAAAATTAAAATTAACATTAAAATTAGTATTAAAATTAATAGAAAATTGTACGTGTAAGCATTAAACTTTTAATTTATTTCGTAAAAGGAACTAAATTTACGAAAATTACATTGTGAGCATCGTTACTCCGTAAAATAGGGCATCAAATTTTTATGCCCTAAATTTGGGTGTTAGAAATAAAGTAATGGAAGTAAATTGGCTATTAGAATGAATTAAACGGTTAATTATGTATGGATTAGAATGAATTAACGGGATTAGGAGGTAAAATAGGCGCCCAAAAAATGGGCGTTGTTTTCATGCAACAAAATGGCCGCCCATCTTTGAGGCATTTTTTTCTTTTGTACGCCCACTTTTTGGGCGTACATTTTTTTTTTTGGCAATGGCTAATTTTTACAACGGCTGTGCAAACGTATATTTACCAAGTATCTATTTTACAACGGCTATTCCAACAGCTTTTTACATATTGTGTATATATATTTTACCCTATAAAAAAATTACACGCCCTTCTTTGGGCGCCAACAAAATATTACGCCATGTTTGGGGTGCCCATAATAATTCTTGTTTTGGGGTTTTAAGTGGGCGTGCTTAAGGAATGTGACCAAGTTAAATAACCGTTCAATATATTGACGCCTTAAATTAGGGCATTTATTTTATTTACGCCCTATTTTAAGGCGCGACGATGCCCTCCTTACAATTTCCCCATACTTCGTGTCTTTTACGCAATTATTTTAAACTTTTATGCTTCTGATGAATTTTCTGTAAATTAATGTTAACATTAACAGTAACATTAAAATAATATATCTTTAAAATTAACATAATATTATATTAAAATTAATATTAACATTAATTAATATTAACATTAATATTAACATTAACATTGACATTAATATAATTAACATTAAATTAATATGGACAAATTTGGATAATTAACTTTTTGGGTTAAAATTTGTCATGTCATTGGTCATGTCAGATGGCACATAATATTATTTAACATGTCATGTCAGCTGCCACATAAAGAGAAATATTGGAGGAACAATTTGGAGGTACAAATAGTATTACTCTATATAGAAAGTCACAAAACATGGGAAAATCGGGGATGGAGATGAGTGTGCCAATGAGTGGGATTATTTAGGAAGTAAAGCAAAAGTAAGGAGAGAGAAGGTCAGATGGGAAAGAGCAAGAGAGAACGAGGAAGAATTAGAAGAAGGAGGAGGAGGGAGAGAGAGTACAAAGAGAGCCAAAGAAAGAACGAGGGAGAGAGATGAGGAGCGCTCACCAGCTTCTGGGCTGCTCGGCCACGATGTGCCGGGAGTGGAGCGACCCTGATGGTGGGGCTCGCGGGAAGGCTGCACCGGCGGTGGATAAGAAGGTCAGCCGGCGTGGGTGGCCACGGGTTCTATAGCGGCCAAAAATCGAGGCTGGCCGGGTCGAGGTCAAGGAAGGCACTAGAGGAGGGATGTGGTATTCGAAGAGGCTGAGGGATGTCGGCGACGGCAAAGATCACGGACTAGGCAGCGTCGCACAGGTAAGCAAGGGAGGCGTCGTTGTGGCGAGCGAGCGCGACGGTAGTCAGCCCATGGTAGGTACGTGGTGGTGTAGTTATTATTGTGGCGGTGGTGAGGGCGGTCCTGGTGGTTTGGTCGGGTTGGTCCGATGAGCTGGGGCTGTCGGGTGCAGGGGACTCATGTTGGTTCGGCCTCTGGAGAGGAGGCAGCAGTGGTCGTCGGGTTTGTGTTTGGACCGTAGGCACAGAGGCGGACAGGCAAATATGGGCACGGCTAGAGATTATTGTCAGGATGGTACGGTGGGTTGGCCTGGGTGGGCGGATCTAGGGGTTGGCGGCGGTATCGCAACGACTTGGGGTCGAGGTGATGGGGATGCTGGTGATTGCGGCTGAGAAGGTTCGGCCATCGGATGGTCAGGGATTGGTCATATTAGGGTTAGGGCTTTGTCGCCATGTCTGGGATTGTCAGACACGGGTGTGTCCCCCATGACACAATGGATGAATGTCCGGGTGTTTGACACGGAGGAGGAAAACTGTAAATATAAAAGAAAAAATGGTGGAAAGAAATTGGGCGGACACGATGCACGACACCATAGATGAGCATAGATGAAGTTTGTAGTTGATGGGCTTTAGAAAAGGCTTGGAAAAAATGAGGATAAATGTCTCCTTAAATAGGAGGTAGAACTCCTAATCCAATAAGACGTAGAATTTCTATTAGATAAATCCTCCACTTTAATTTAGAACAAATAAACTATTTAAAACAAGTTTAATCTAATCCAATCCTATAGTGATTACACATATTAATTTAAACTAGTATTTAATATTATTCGATAATTGAAATCGTACAAATTAAATCTATTTTAATTAAATGATCAACATAATAGTTTTAAATAATATTTAATATTTATCAAAATAATTTAAATTACAAATTTTAAACCAAAGAAATAAATAATTTAAAATACATTTTTATTATCCAAAATTATATTTAACAAATCTTTCTACTAAAATAAAATATTCATGTTTTTCCAAATCTCTTTTGAAGCCAATGTTTAGAAAGTCCAAAAATTAATAACCAACTTCTTTTGAAATTCATAACAAAAATCTAAAAATATTATTTAATACACGCCTCCTTCATGCCGTGCTCTGCACAAATCTTCCCATTTGGTAGCAGGAATACCTCTGTGCCAGACGAAATTAGCAAAACAATTCCCTATTTTTTGTATAATTGAGGACAGGATCCACTACAAAAATTTGTCAGATTAGCGACGTTCCAAAACGTTTAATAAATGACGGAAAAAAAAGCGTGTCGCTAATCGAGAAAACGTCGCAAAATGTCGCTATGGCGACGTTAGGTAGCGACGCTCATAATGTCACTAAATAGCGACGTTATTTGTGACGTTTTCTTGTGGTCGCCGATTAGCGACACATTAGCGACGTCTTTGCGACGATGTGGTGGCATCATATTGTTTGCCACGTTAACAATTTAGCGATATTTTTAGCGACGTATATATTCGTCGCTAAAAGTTAGCGACGAATATAAACGTCGCTAAAAACGTCGCTAAATTGAAAAAAAATTAAAAAAGGAATCCAGAATGCAAATGTACAATCCAAAATATAGAATCCAAACCAATCCAAAATACAGAATCTAATCCCTGGATTCGCCGACCCCTTCGGTGGAACACTCAATACCGGCACGCACAATACAATCCAGAATAGACCAAAAATAATTGGTCGTCTCCTCAAGCCTCTCGGAACATCACAATATGCATCACACATCACACAAACAAATATACATCACAATATGTATCACACATCACACAAAACCAATATACTTCACACACCAAAAAATAAATATCCATCACAATATCCAAAGGAGATATCCATCACAATATCCAGAGGAGATATATCCATCAAAACAAATCCAGTCAATATATGTATGTACTGTCGTCTATTCTGGGGCAGATAGACTCCCTCAGCCAGCGCGCATAAGTAGGATCTGTGCCAGCCAAATCAATATCCAGAGGAGATGGATGACTGGAACTCCCGGTGGAACTGCCATGTGGTGCCACCTCCTCCTTCACAGCTCCCTCGGCTTTAGAAATTACTTCTGGAGCAGCTCTCTCGGTGGAACTGCCCTCTGGTGCCACCTCCTCTTTCACAGACATTTGTGCCTCCCTCAAGCGAGATCCTCTGGTCTTAGGTGCCATATGTGAGAACGGTTGCCATCTCGTTTGAGTACATTTTCGAAAGCAGATAAAATACAGAAAATTTAATTTTTTGCCAAGTGTGAGAACGGATGGCTCAGAACACAACCCAAAATTCATTCTAGTATACGTTAGTGTGAATCATCTATGTTCTGTATATATGGTGTAGTATATGTTCTTATCGTATCTAGTATCTGAAGAATGTAACAAAATCAAGATAAACTCACATAATGTAATACTAAGACATCATCTACTACTATATAAGATATAGTGATAAGTTGTCATATCATCATTGCCGAGGGATGAGGGTCGAAGGACAGTCAACTTTATCTACAGCTACATAGTTTTCTGCCTCGCCAGTCGAATGGCTGCAAGAACTATGTCCTGATCACCATGTCGTACCGTAGATTAATGCAAATGGAGCTGGAGCTGGAGCTGGAGCCAAAATACAGAATATAAAATACAAAATACAGAATCCAATCCCTGGGTTCGCCGAAAATATAAAAACAAAGATTGACACACAGTACTAATTCATATGTGTTTTAAGTGTGAGAATGGATGGCTCAGAACACAACCCAAAATTCATTCTAGCATACATTAGTGTGAATGATCTATGTTCTGTACATATGGTGTAGTATATGTTCTTATCGAATCTAGTATTTGAAGGATATAACAGAATCAAGATGAACCCATATAATGTAATACTAAGACATTATCTACTACTAAAAGATATAGTGATAGGTTGTCGTATCATCATTGCCGAGGGATGAGGGTCGGAGGACAGTCAACTTCATCTACGGCTACATAGATACATGAGCTAATCGTCGCGAAACGTCGCTAATAGTGACTAATTTAGCGACGTTAGTATGAACGTCGCTAAATTCTAATTATATTCCCCCACCAATTTATTTTCCCCTATTTTACTCTCTCACTCTCTCTCCTCCCCCCTTCGGCGCTCTCACTCTCTCCGGCGCTCTCACAGTACTAATTCATATATATTTTAAGTGTGAGAACAGATGGCTCAGAACACAACCTAAAATTTATTCTAGCATATATTAGTGTGAATCATCTATGTTCTGTACATATGGTGTAGTATACGTTCTTATCGAATCTAGTATATGAAGGATATAACAGAATCAAGATGAACCCACAAATGTAATACTAAGACATCATCTACTATAATAACAGAATCAAGATAGGTTGTCGTATCATCATTGCCAAGGGAGGAAGATTAATTGGAGGAAGTTACTGCAGAAAGTGAAGACCGACATGAACTGATGCACGAAAATGAGGAGCTCTAAGCTGGAACAAGAAAAGTTATGCTTTGAAAAAAGAACTCTTGTAAACTCTTTGTTCACAAAGCAAGCTATAATTAAAGAATACAGAACAAGTATCGAGTTCGTAACTCAAGTATAGAGCTTACAAGAGTTATAAACTCGATACTTGTTCTGTATTCATTATATCTTGCTTTGTGAACAAAGAGCTTACAAGAGTAGAACATCCAAAACACAACTTTACTTCTTACAACTTTGATCTCCTCCTTTTCGTACGCCAGTTTATGTCAGTCTGCACTTTCTGCAGTAACGACCACAAGTTTTATGTTCTTCAACGATATATTTCATATGCTTAATTGCCAAGTATGGGGACGAATGGCTCAGAACACAACCCAAAATTCATTCTAGCATACATTAGTGTGAATCATCTATGTTCTGTACATATGGTGTATCTATGTTCTGTATATATGGTGTAGTATATGTTCTTATCGTATCTAGTATCTGAAGAATGTAACAGAATCAAGATGAACTCACATAATATAATACTAAGACATCCTCTACTACTATATAAGATAGAGTGATAGGTTGTCATATCATCATTGCCGAAGGATGAGGGTCGAAGGACGGTCAACTTTATCTATGGCTACATACTTTCTGCCTCGCCAGTCGAGTGGCTGCAAGGACTATGTCCTGATCACCATGTCGTAGTCCAATACAATCCAGAGATTGACACAGTACTAATTCATATATGTAGTCCAATACAAATAGTCTAATACAAAAACAACCCAATACAAATAGTCCAATACAAATAAGTACTAATAGCTAATGAGAACCACGCAGCTCATGCAAACGCTCAGTGATACAATCATGCAACCACCTCGAATAAGTGGGATCGATGGCGGCAGGAGAGATGTAGTCCATTGCAGGTACTGGATGAATAGAACTCCCGGTCTCACTAGCTACCGGTGCCACTTTCTCCTTAACAGTAGGAGGAGCCACCTCAGCATCCATTGTTTTCTTCAAACGACGTGCCGCTCCTCGGGTCATGGGTGCCATCTGGTAAGATCGATATTCACAAATAATATAATTGTAACATAAGCAAGCTAACTAAAGGAACAATCATCTCGTTTGAGTACATTTTCGAAAGTAGATAAAATACAGAATATTCAATTTTTTGCCAAGTGTGAGAACGGATGGCTCAGAACACAACCCAAAATTCATTCTAGCATACATTAGTGTGAATCATCTATGTTCTGTACATATGGTGTAGTATATGTTCTTATCGTATCTAGTATCTGAAGAATATAACAGAATCAAGATGAACTCACATAATGTAATACTAAGACATCATCTACTACTATATAAGATATAGTGATAGGTTATCATATCATCATTGCCGAGGGATGAGGGTCGGAGGATAGTCAACTTTATCTACGGCTACATAGTTTCTGCCTCGCCAGTCGAATGGCAGCAGGAACTATGTCCTGATCACCATGTCGGATCGTAGATTAATGCAAATGGAGCTGGAGCTGGAGCCAAAATACAGAATCCAAAATACAAAATATAGAATCCAATCCCTGTGTTCGCCGAAAATAAAAAAATAAAGATTGACACACAGTACTAATTCATATGTGTTTTAAGTGTGACAACGGATGGTTCAGAACACAACCCAAAATTTATTCTAGCATACATTAGTGTGAATCATCTATGTTCTGTGCATATGGTGTAGTATATGTTCTTATCGAATATAGTATCTGAAGGATATAACCGAATTAAGATGAAGCCACATAATATAATACTAAGACATTATCTACTACTAAAAGATATAGTGATAGGTTGTCGTATCATCATTGCCGAGGGATGAGGGTCGGAGGACAGTCAACTTTATCTACGGCTACATAGTTTCTGCCTCGCCAGTCGAATGGCTGCAGGGACTATATGTCCCGATCACCATGTTACCAATTAACCAACCAACAAAATTACTTGTTACAAATATTGGCACTATCAGTGCTTTCGAATCGGATTATCACATTTTTTGGTGTTGGAAAATAAATAATTATTACTAAATTATCAGATTTTTCGGCACTATCGGTGCCCCTGACTAAGCCCCTCCCCCTACACCACAACTAACCCTAACCCGAACCCTAACCCTCCCCTTCCCCAGCCGCCCCCACCCCCTTGCTCCCCTCCCCCAGCCGCCCCCACCCCTCCTGCTCCCCTCCTCCAGCCTCCTCCACCCCTACTGCTCCCCTCCCCCAGCCGCCCCTACCTCCCTTCTCCGCTCCCCCAGCCGCCCCCACCCCCACTGCTTTCCTCCTCCAGCCGCCCCCACCCCCACTGCTTCCCTCCCCCAATCGCCCCCACCCCCTGCCCCCCTCCACCAACCGCCCCCACCCCCCGCTGTAAGCCCCCTGAATTTATGGGATTTATTTTTGAATTTTCCAAATGATTTATTCTCAATAATTAATTTTGATTTAATTAATTTTGATCATTAAATGCTCTTTACCGTGACTTGGATTTCTGAAGCATCAGGGATGCCAGTCTCTGGAAACTTCCTTCTTGAAGTTTGTAGTAGACGAGATTATCTTCATATTGATATATCGTGTCCCACTCGAACTCGTTCTCTTATACTCTTTTTGTATCGTGCAACTTCGGGTCAACTTAGACCAATTAATCGTTGAATAATTATTTCCACTTTTATCTTTGATCATCGTTTTGCACATTATCGTGACTTTTAATTTAGGAGCACAAGACCAGTCATTTTCTCAGAACCAACTTCTCATGTATGATCTACTCGAGATGCTCTACACCCATGACCTTCGTGTCCCATACAGACACTCTATTTTGTGCTTCATTTCCTTCGCACAACTTTCGGGTCAATTTAGACCATTTATTTATCTACCGTAAAATCTGACTTAACTTTCAATTAAATTTTGGAACCCGACATCGATCCAACCTAGTCGACCCAAAGTATGGACCTGACCCACATGAAGCCTACTACCCACATGATACTTGTGTCCCATTTAATTGAGCCCCCGCATGCTACTTATTTACCGTGTCCATAAATGATTAAATTAATTAATTTATTTCACCCAAGCTCGATTTTGACCCGATCCGGCTCGACCGAACCCGAATCCAAGCTCCATGTTGTCCTCTCGTGACTACCCAAACACCCCACATAATTTCTTTTTTTCCTATTTTTAAAATATCCCTCTCTTTTATTTAATAAATATCTTTTTCTTCCTTCTAATATATATAATATATATATTATATATATTCAAATATATCTAACTCTCTCTCTCTCCTTACTAACACCTACACACACACCTTACCCCTCTCTCCTTACAGCACACACAACCCCCCTCCTGTTCACGAACAGCCCTCCCTCTCTTTCTATAATATCTAAAATAATTCTCTCCCTCTATCTCTTTATTACACTTCAACCATCGCCATCTTTATTTCATTTTTTTCTTCTCCTCCTCATACTTCAACCATCCCACCACCACTCCTCCATTCCGACCATCTCCCACGCTGAGCACAGCCACTAGCCATGGCCGACATTCTCCTCATCCTCTCCATCAACCACTCAACACATTCTTCTCCTCATTCTTCCCTTCACCGTAGTCATCTACACCACCACCACCACCAACATTTTCCACCACCACAAATACCATCTCACCGTCGTCGCTGTCTCTACGGGCACTGTCGTCACCGCCCCGCCGCATGCCATCGTGCGTAGCAGCAGTAGCAGCAACGAGTTGGCAGTACAGCAGCAAGCGCCAGCAGCTGCAGTGCGTGCGGTAGCAGCCACGACCAGCTGCCGTACACCGACGCCGCCGCCACCGCCGGCCACCCACGGTCGCACACGAGCTGGCTACCCTCCAGCGCTCCATCTTGGCATGTTTCCACTCTCCCCGGCGATCGCAGGACTCGATTTCGACTTCGGAGTCGAAATCCCGACGTGACGAGCGATTTTGAAATTTCAGAATTCGTGTATCGAGGCAGCGACTTCGTACGAATTTTATGGATAATCCGACCGTTGGATCGACGATTTCTTTGCTCCGTCTCAATCTCGGTATATATCCCTTCATCCCTTTCAAATTTCATCCGTTAATTTCGTCGTTTGATACATCAAAACCGGCCACCAAGTTGACCGTTTAAATTGTGTAATTTTTAGACAGTTTTACGGAGCCAACTTCGTCGGTTCGTATCTCCTCCATCGCAGCTCCGTCTGGCGTACTACTAGTTCCTATGTGAAGCTGGTATAACCCTCTTCCTACCCCTTAAGTTTCGTTTCATTGTGAGCACGTTTGATTAGTTGAATTTGATGCCAAAGTTCGTCGTCCGAATTCGTAATTTTCAAGTTGTAAAATTCTATTTTTGAACCCGGGACTTCGAATTCAATTTCTGACACCACCAGTCGACTCGTGGCATCCTTTTGGGATGTTTTCATATAAAGTTTATTAGATTTGGTGGACATTGGTTCCGACACGTATTTCGGTGCAAGTCGGATACCAATATCCGGGTCAACGGGTCATTTTGAGATCGGCTCATCGGAATCCAATTCTGGTTATACCGTTGAGTTCGTATCGTCATTCTGGACTCGTTAACATATAATTTGCTAGGTTTTAGTGGACATTGGTTCTGGCATGCATTTCGGTGCAAGTCGGATACCAATATCCGGGTCAACGGGTCATTTTGAGATCGGCTCATCGGAATCCAATTCCGGATATACCGTTGAGTTCGTATCGTCATTCTGTACTCGTTGACATATAATTTGCTTAGTTTTGAGGACATTAGCTCCGATACGCTTTTTCGTACAAATCGGAATTTCAATGTCCTGGTCAACGGACCAATTTGAGATCGGGTCAACGGAATCCAATTCTGAATATACTGTTGGGTTCGTATTGTCATTCTGGTTTCATGGACATATAATTTGTTAGGTTTAGTGGACTAGTATTCTTGCACATTTTTCGGTACAAAGCGTGTCCGACACGGACACCGTTTTGACTCGAAATTACCTTTCTGCCCCTATGTCCAAATTGGACTTATGGATAGGCTATCATAGCTGATTTGACCATTTTGGACACGTTGGTAATGGTTGTTTCACCATCCGACAATATCTGTAGCTTTTTACCCTATTATTATAATCTTTCTCCTTTTGTGGTATTTTGAGATCCATCGATTCTAGTAATTTTACAACCACTGAAATTGAATGTGTTGACCCTGTAAATGTTTATAGAGATTAGCTTTGACCCAGTTTGACCATGGTTGACTACTTTGACTGAACGTCGAAGTAGAGTCAACATTTGACCTTGGTTAGACTAGTTTTGACCTTGGTTGACCACAGTTTACTATTTTGACCAAAAATCAACCGGAAGTCAACCGTAGTCTAAAATTTACTAGAACTTGACCGAGTTGACCAGTTGATCCAAAGTCAACTATTAGTCAATGTTAGTCAACTTTTGACCTAGAGTTGACTAGAGTTGACCAGTTGACTAAAAGTCAACTGTAAGTCAACCCTTGACTTGCCTTGACCTAGTTTGACTTAGTATGACTTGATTTTACTTCAAAACCCTTATATTGATACAGTATTCCACCTATAGGTCCTCGAGGCACTGTTCTAGGACTCAGTTAACATATTCCACCAGATCTCAGTCGAGTACATTCTCTGATAATATTTCTGTTTTATGATATCGTCTATGTTTCTTGTATTTAGTGTAGATATCCTTGTTATCTTGACACATTGTTCACACGGATTGGTATTTCTCTGGATCCCGTCATGAGATGTTATTCCTCGCTTTCCTTGGTATATCTTGTGCAAGTCTTTCTTGTTCCTTGTGCATTGTATAGACACGATTTCTGCGAAGGCTAGTTACCCTATCGGAGAATCGCGTGTCATGATGTGTCATGGTTGGATCCACTATACTGGTCAAGGACGGGGAGTGTTAGTGTAGATGTGTGGTCAATACCCGCCTTGTATATCTTGTGAACCTTGTGAATGCCAATCCTACACCACACGTATGATTGGCTAGATCATGACCTTGTGCAGACCCAAGCCGGCCACATGTTGTCGCTAGTACTCACACACTTAGATAGATGATTCTTGATTCTTGTACATGCCATGATCAGTTTTACTTGCCTTGTTCTAGCTCTAGGTTTACAGCTTACCTTGCCATGATATTCACATGTACATTTCGTGATTTCTTGTATATTCTCTCTATTTTTCTGCTATATTTTCAATATCGTCTAATTAGAACTGTTATTTGAGATTTGTGCTCGTTTCGTCCTGACTGGATATGTTGACAAAATTTTAGGAGTAGTTGTGCCCTCAGTATTAACTGCAGGATGTTGCTAGCTGGGGTGGTTCTCTGTATTCTTCACCATGAGTGTCTCTCAGGAGTTCTAGGTCTGGTAGTTATTAGTTTTGTTATTGTTTTCCTCTATTTTATTCTTGTCTCATATGAACATTGTAGATTCTAGTTGTTCTAGTAATATTGTTATTATTTTTCGTCTTATCTTCCTTAGTTTTTGTGATGTGACATGAGTACATTTCTAGTTATGGATCTTTAGATGTTATAGTTAGCATAGGGTTCTTGACAGCGCTCTACCGCCGATACTACGGCGTAGGCTGGGCGTGGCCCATGTATTCGTACCCATATATCCGGGTACGGGTCGTGACATGTTTCTGTGGTGGCACATGCAGTTCAGTCTTTGCTATTAATGCGAAGTCGTGGTAGTACTTGAGCTTATCTGTACTACTGCGAGCCTGGCCTAGGATTAAGGTTGAGTCATGAAATATTTTAGGATTTTGGTACTCAGTTAAATATTAGGAACTCTTGGTAGATTCCAGAGATGATCCCTGGAAATCTTATTTTGAACTTTTCGAAACTTTTCCCATTGTTCCTGTCCGTCCTGATTTTTGAAACATCTGTCTGTTATCAACTTTATTCTTTCTTGGAATGAGTTTGTGGACCCCAGAGGGAAGGTATAAGTTGAACTTATATATCTTCTAGGTTGAGACGAGAATATGATTTGCCAATCTTATTTCAAGGTTGAGATTATTAGATTATATTCTAGAACTTTCAATCTTGACCTAGATAGTACCTTTGGGACTTCTCTTGAGAACTTTTCCTAAACCCTGCATCGGAATCTGTTTTCGCTAGTTTCCATTTACTTATCCTTGATTCGTCGTTGAATTTTGAATCTCGATGTTCGTTCGTTGTTGACTTTGACTTTGTATCTAAGATCAGTTTTTATGAATTGAGTTAAGATATTCTGATAAACATATTCGATGAGAACGATAAATGTCTACTTTATTTATGGAGTTTAGAATTTATCGCAGTCATACTAGCTAGTACGACAGGGACGTGGAGCCTGATGTTGGATATACTATCCTAGTTATGAAATTTAGATTTTCTTGCAGCCATACCGGTTGGCGTGGTAAGGAATCTAGATGACATAATTTTAGGGTGTATACCTTAGTTATGGACTCTATCGTTTATTGTAGCTATGCTTACTGGCGTGGCAAAAATTTTGGCAACATAATTTCACGAAGACGTATATGGTTATCAGACTGTATCTTAAATCAGATCACTTCGTTATGACCGGATGATCAAGAACAAATTCTTATCATCATTCTTTTCCGTCTCGGTTAACTCTGTCTATCTACAGCCTAACTAGGATTTTTTCGACAGGATTGTTTTGTATTTCATATTTTATATGATTTGACTAAACTCTTCTTCGCTAGCCTCTTGGGTAATTCTTCTTGTCCTTCCCGATAATTGTTGAAAGTGCCTCATGGATTGATTCAAGGAAAGTTCGAAAAGTAATTTATCCTTGTATTACGGAATCGGAAGTTCGCATCCAGAGAAATACTGGCGAGACATGACTTCGGATAACGGCATCATGGTTAAATACGTTTCTCGAATTCTACTTGGACCACTCCCTAAGCATTTTGACTAACATCTTCTCCTTTATTTTGTAAAAATTGTTCGAAAATATTTCACGAATTTAGCCAAGTTAAGTTCAGGAACCTATATTATCTGGCGTGGCAGCTGTGCACTGCAGCCATCCGTTGTATTATGGAACAAGAAAGTTAATCGCAGCCAGATGCACACTAGGCGATAGTAACTTCATGTGACATAATTACGAAGGTATATGGTTCTTGCGTTTTACTTTGACTACGTCCTATGCATCTCGTTTGGCCTCGTACTATTCTTAGAAATACTTCGACAATCTTTCCTGTCTTGCTTGACCCTTACCTTGTCTGAATATTGATATGGATTGCTTGACCCAGTCTTAGGCCTTTGTTTTCTTCTATCTTGATGACTGAAATAGCCAAACCTTGTTACAGATTATGTAATATAACTGTAATATGTTAATGTGTGTTGTGATGAGTATATTTTCCTTAGGGATTCATTGGGTTGAGCTTATAGGACAGATATGAGTGACTGACTATAGTGGACTTAGAAACCATTAAGAATGATTAGTTTGATAGTATAGATTGATTTTAAGGTATCTAAGAAGGAGTAATGAAATATTATATTTTGTGACTACGAATTTAGGACTAGAATCTTGTGCTTAGATTCGAGGATTGAACATTGCAAGACTTTGATGACCAAGTGATTATTGGTTATCTACAAACTATTTACTTATGATTGGAGGATAGATCGATATATGGAATAAAATAGAAGGAGATAACATTGCGTGCAAGATCGGAAGATAGTAGGAACAAAACATGGACATATTTACATTGGTAATTAATGAATCGGGAGTTTTAAAATTGAGGATTTATATTCGAAGGAGTTGATGAGTAAAATGAGAGAAGGCTCAGTGCCAAGAATAGGTTTTGAATGTATAATTTCATGGAGCTTGTGATTAATAGGATAAAGATACTTAGGACGGGATAAGGAAACAAACAAATTGCTATTGAGATTGGAATTTTGGTTGATGGTTAATCATTGTTGATGTATATATACGTATCTCGAGGATGACTTATATTTTAGAATATACGTAAAGGTTCTTATTGATATGAAGATTCTTAGGGCTAAATAGACATAGTTTTTATGGAAGAAGCTTGTTGAACCTGAACCAAAATACCTGTAGAGAGAAACAACATAGATGATCATAAGGGTAGCAGATTGTGTACTGTAGCCATAGCAGTTGTGTGTTTTAGCTTGACCTATTGGATGATTTTAATTTCGAGGACAAAATTTTTATAAGGTGGGTAGGATGTAAGCCCCCTGAATTTTCGGGATTTACTTTCGAGTTTTTTAAATGATTTATTCTCGATAATTAATTTTGATCATTAAATGCTCTTTACCGTGACTTGGATTTCTAGAGCATCAGGTATGCCAGTCTCTGGAAACTTCCTTCTTGAAGTTTGTAGTAGACGAGATTATCTTTATGTTGATATATCGTGTCCCACTCGAACTCGTTCTCTTGTGCTCTTTTTGTATCGCGCAACTTCGGGTCAACTTAGACCAATTAATCGTTGAATAATTATTCTCACTTTTACCTTTGATCATCGTTTGCACGTTATCGTGACTTTTAATTTAGGAGCACAAGACCAGTCATTTTTTCAGAACCAACTTCTCATGTATGATCTACTCGAGACGCTCTACACCCATGACCTTCATGTCCTACTCAGACACTCCATTTTGTGCTTCATTTCCTTCGCACAACTTTCGGGTCAATTTAGACCATTTAATTATCTACCGTAAAATCTGACTTAACTTTCAATTAAATTTTGGGACCCAACATCGATCCAACATAGTCGACCCAAAGTATGGACCTGGTCCACATGAAGCCTACTACCCACATGATACTTGTGTCCCATTTAATTGAGCCCCAACATGCTACTTATTTACCGTGTCCATAAATGATTAAATTAATTTATTTATTTCACCCAAGCCCGATTTTGACCCGACCCAGCTCGACCGAACCCGAACTCAAGTTCCATGTTGTCCTCTTGTGACTACCCAAACACCCCACAAAATTTCTCTTTTTTCTCTCTTTTATTTAATAAATATCTTTCTCTTCCTTCTAATATATATAATATATATTATATATATATATTCAAATATATCTAACTCTCTCTCCTTACTAACACCTACACACACACCTCACCCCTCTCTCATTACAGCACACACAACCCCCCCTCCTGTTCACGAACAGCCCCCCATCTTTCTATAATATCTAAAATAATTCTCTCTCTATCTCTTTATTACACTTCAACCATCACCATCTTCATTTCATTTTTTTCTTCTCCTTCTCATACTTCAACCATCCCACCACCACTCCTCCATTCCGACTATCTCCCACGCCGAGCACAGCCACCAGCCATGGCTGACATTCTCCTCCTCCTCTCCATCAACCACTCAACACATTCTCCTCCTTCTTTCCTTCACCATGGTCATCTACACCACCACCACCACCACCAACATTTCCCACCACCACTAACACCATATCACCACCGTTGCCGTCGCGCCACTACGGGTACCGTCGTCGCTGCCCCGCTGCGTGCCACCATGCGTGGCAGCAGCAGCAGCACGAGGTGGCGGCGCAGCAGCAAGCGCCAGCAGCTGTAGTGCGTGCGACAGCAGCCGCGGCCAGCCGTCGTACGCCGCCGCTACCGCCGGCCACCCACGGTCGCACGCGAGCTAGCACACCTTCCAGTGCTCCACCTTGGCATGTTCCGCTCTCCCCGGCGACCGCAGGACTCGATTTCGACTTCGGAGTCGAAATTCCGACGTGACGAGCGATTTTAAAACTTCAGAATTCGTGCTTCGAGGCAGCGACTTTGTACAAATGTTTTGGACAATCCGACCGTTGGATTGACAATTTCTTCACTCTATCTCAATCTCGGTATATACCCCTTCATCCCTCTCAAATTGCATCCGTTAATTTTGTCATTTGATACATCAAAACCGGCCACCAAGTTGACCGTTTAAATTGTGTAATTTTTGGACAGTTTTACGGAGCCAACTTCGTCGGTTCGTATCTCCTCCATCGCAGCTCCGTCTGGCGTGCTACTGGTTCCTATGTGAATCTGGTATAACCCTGTTCTTACCCCTTAAGTTTTGTTTTATTGTGAGCACATTTGATTGGTTGAATTTGACGCCAAAGTTGGCCGTCCGAATTCGTAATTTCCAAGTTGTAAAATTCCATTTTTGAACCCGGGACTCCGAATTCAATTTCTGACACCACCAGTAGACTCGTGGTGTTGTTCTAGTATATTTTCATATAAATTTTTTTAGATTTTGTGGACATTGGCTTCGGTACGCATTTCGGTACAAGTCGGATACCAATATCCGGGTCAACGGGTCATTTTGAGATTGGCTCATCGGAATCCAATTCTGGATATACCATTGAGTTCGTATCTTCATTCTGGACTCGTTGACATATAATTTGCTAGGTTTTAGGGGACATTGGTTCCGATATGCATTTCGGTGCGAGTCGGTTACCAATATCCGGGTCAACGGGTCATTTTGAGATCGGCTCATCGAAATCCAATTCCGGATATACCGTTGAGTTTTTATCATCATTCTGGACTCGTTGACATATAATTTTCTTAGTTTTGAGGACATTGGCTCCGACACGCTTTTCCGTACAAATCAAAATTTTAATGTCCTGGTCAACGGACCAATTTGAGATCGGGTCAACGGAATCCAATTCTGAATATACCGTTGGGTTCGTATCGTCATTATGGATTGGTGGAAATATAATTTGTTAGGTTTAGTGGACTAGTATTCTTGCACATTTTTTGGTGCAAAGCGGGTCCGACACGGATACCGTTTTGACGCAAAATTATATTTTGCCCCTGTGTCCAAATTGGACTTATGGATAGGCTATCCTAGCTGATTTGACCATTCTGGACACGTTGGTAATGGTTGTTTCACCATCCGACAACATCTGTAGTTTTTACCCTATTATTATAATCTTTCTCCTTTTGTGGTATTTTGAGATCCATCGATTCCAGTGATTTCACAACCACTGAAAATGAATGTGTTGATCCTGTAGATGTTTATAGAGACTAGCTTTGACCCAATTTGACCATGGTTGACTACTTTGACTGAACGTCGAAGTTGAGTCAACATTTGACCTAGGTTAGACTAGTTTTGACCTTAGTTGACTATAGTTGACTATTTTGACCAAAAGTCAACCGGAAGTCAACCGTAGCCTAAAATTTACTAGAACTTGACCGAGTTGACCAATTGACCCAAAGTCAACTGTTAGTCAATGTTAGTCAACTTTTGACCTAGAGTTGACCAGAGTTGACCAGTTGACCAAAAGTCAACTGTAAGTCAACCCTTGACTTGCCTTGACCTAGTTTGACTTAGTATGACTTAATTTTACTTCAAAACCCTTATATTGATACAGTATTCCACCTGTAGGTCCTCGAGGCCCTGTTTTAGGACTCTGTTGACATATTCCACCAGATCTCAGGCGAGTATTCTCTGATAATATTTCTGTTTTATGATATCGTCTTTGTTTCTTGTATTTAGTGTAGATATCCTTGTTCTCTTGACACATTGTTCACACGGATTGGTATTTCTCTGGATCCCGTCATAAGATGTTATTCCTCGCTTTCCTTGGTATATCTTGTGTAAGTCTTTCTTGTTTCTTGTGCATTGTATAGACACGATTTCTGTGAAGGCTAGGTACACTCTCAGAGAATCGCGTGTCATGATGTGTCATGGTTGGATCCACTATACTAGTCGGAGATGTGGAGTATTAGTGTAGATGTGTGGTCAATACCCGCCTTGTATATCTTGTGAACCTTATGAATGCCAATCCTACACCACACGTATGATTGGCTAGATCATGACCTTGTGCAGACCCAAGCCGGCCACATGTTGTAGCTAGTACTCACACACTTAGAGATAGATGATTCTTGATTATTGTACATGCCATGATCAGTTTTACTTGCCTTGTTCTAGCTTTAGATTTATAGCTTACATTACCATGATATTCACATGTACATTTCATTATTTCTTGTATATTCTCTCTATTTACTGCTACATTTTCAATATCATCTAATTATAACTGTTATTTGAGATTTGTGCTCGTTTCGTCCTGACTGGATATGTTGATAAAATTTTAGGAGTAGTTGTGCCCTCAGTATTGGACTACATGATGTTGCTAGCTGGGGTGGCTCTCTGTATTCTTCACCGTGAGTGTCTCTCAGGAGTTCTAGGTCTGGTAGTTATTAGTTTTGTTATTGTTTTCCTCTGTTTTGTTCTTGTCTCATATGATCATTGTAGATTCTAGTTGTTCTAGTGATATTGTTATTATTTCTCGTCTTATCTTCCTTAGTTTTCATGACGTGACATGAGTACATTTCTAGTTGTGGATCTTTAGATGTTATAGTTAGCATAGGGTTCTTGACAGCGCTCTACCGCCGATACTGCGGCGTTGGCTGGGCGTGGCCCACGTATTCGTACCCATATATCCAGGTGCGGGTCGTGACACATGCTCCCCTCACCCCACCCACACATACCTACCCCTAACCCGAACCCTAAACCTAGCTCCCCTCCTCCTGCCGCCCTCACCCCCTGCCCCACCCCCCAGCCACCCCCACTCAACCCTCCAACCACCCGCATCCCTCCTACCCCTCTCTCCGAGCTACCCACACCCCCCAACCACCAACAACTAAAACAGCCGGAGAGAGAGAGGGAGGGAAGAGTCACGTACCGAAGAGAGGAGAGTCACCGGAGAGAATGAGAGTCGTCGGAGAGAGTGAGAGTGCCGGAGAGAGTGAGAGCGCCGGAGGGGGGGAGGAGGGAGAGTGAGAGAATAAAATAGAGAGAAATGAATCGTTGGGGGGACTATAATTAGAATTTAGCTACGTTCATACTACCGTCGCTAAATTAGTCGCTGTTAGCAATGTCATAGTGACGTTTCGCGACGACTAGCTCATGTAATTAATATACGTCATTGTCACGTTGCTTTTTTCGTCGCTAGTAGCGAATATTAGCGCCATTTCAATAAAACGTCGCTAATGTGCACAATTTAGCGATGTTAATCGAACGTCGCTAAATCTACGTCGCCAATTGAGCAGATTTTAGTAGTGATCATACTAATTTGTAGCCAATACAATGTTATGGCAGTAACTACTGAATGCACTAGTTCTATCCGACCTCCAAATGATAGGCTCTGAGCTTGTCAACCCTCAACCCTCGCTTCACATAATCTACTAGGCTCTAACATTTAGTGTCTCTAGAATAATTAATCGATAGTAGAATACCCAAAAAATGAACTGGCAACTCCTATTTCTTCACTCCCAGCACATTGGCCCTTTCTTCTTTGTCTTTGCAATAGAGGTTGAAGAAGACTGTACTTTTGTTTTTGTTTATATGCAAACCCGTGTTCCCTACAAATGACTGTAAAATCTCCTCCAACGCATGAAGGCCAGCAAATGTCGGAGACATAAAAACATGTAAGTCATCTGCGTATATCAAGTGAGATATGTGCGGCCTTACTTTCTTGTGAATAGGACATGTGCTTCTACTCAACCGCCACATCCATAAGGCATGTGAAATAGTCCATCACTATGGTGAATAGATATGGTGATAGGGGATCCCCCTGTTGCAACCCCCGATTGCTTTGGATAAACCCATGTGGCTGCCTCCTTGTTCATAATAGAGAAGGCCGTCGTCGAAATGCACTCCCTAACCATTGCCACACATTGCCGGTCAAACCCCATGGCGCTCATGATATGACAGACAAACTCCATATTGACTGTATCATATGCCTTTCGCAAATCCAGTTTAATACATGATTTTTTCCCTCATTTTTTGTTGAATCTGCGAACTATTTCCTGCGCCACCAGGTTGTTACCTGCTATCGCTCTCCATTTTATAAATATTGCTTGATTGAGAGAAATTAGCTCTGGCATGATGTCCTCCATCCGACACATAATATGTGTGATTAACTTGTAGATGTAGTTGCAACCGACTATCGATCGGTAGTCCACCAGACAAGTTGGCCCCTCCTTCTTTGGAATAAGCATAAAAAAAATATGATTGAGTTGAAGCCGTCCATGCACAAAAAAGTCTTGTATAATGTCACAATCCACACCCAGTATAGGGGCACGAGAAGTAGGTACGTCCAGCCTACGCTACAGTGTCGACGGTAGAATGCTGTCCTAGGTCACATACATCTAACACAATATAAATATACATGTACAAGATATACTCTCCAATCGGAGGACAATACAGAAGATACATCTCAATCACAATTCTAAGGTAGAAATAGCACGATATGATAGATATGATATCTCAAAAGAGAACATACAAACAAAAGAAAATAAGTCTAAGTGTCTAAATGACACAACATCTCAAATATCCAAAAAATATACAACTCATATGTCAAATACAACTAACATAAGAAATAAGATAAAGCCTAGCTAATCTAGTCTAAGCAGTAGGGTGATATCCTTAGCTAGAGCTGGATCCTCCTGGGAGTCCAACTCACAAGTATCGCCTAGGCCGGCTGCGTAATAAGTAGGACAGAACTCCTCGGTATCATCTGTAATATTTTTAACAGGTCCAGTCAGGACATGAACGAATACATATCTCTCATGCAGTTCATATTATGACAGGAAATATAAAACAATCAATAGAGTAAGATATATGAACTGTAAGAAATGTACATGAAATATAAGAGAGATATTTGTAAACTGGAAATATTTATATGATAAGTAAGAACTGTAAGTGACTAAGTAATTTAGAGGACAAGATGGTTATGCAAACAGGTTGGGTTGCACATGAATAAGCTACGGAGTTGCACATGAATATCTACTGGGGATAATGATCACATAACCACTTCTACTTACCCATACCCCAATCAATACACAAGGATCCAGTCAAGTTACGTTATTGCACATGAATAACTACTTTATACAAGAAGCTCATGTGAACATGAGTATACATGATTGCACATGAGCATACATGAAGGCACATGAGAACATGTGTATACATGATAGATATGAGTTCAAGGAGTACATGATGCATATGATAAAGTACATGAACATGAAATACCCGACGCACCCGCTTAGGGATAACATCTCATGAAAAGATCCATATAGTACTAATCCGTGATAATATCATGACTGCATCAAGTAAAGTAATCTAGAGCAAGAATATAAGTCCTAGCAAGTATAAAACGATCATAGAATGTGCTCGCCTAAGATCCTGAACGACTGAAGAGAAATAGATGTCCGTACAAGAGTAACTGAGTCATATTTAGAACAACACAGGTTACAATGTATCCAAGATGTAATAAATAAAATTTACAATGTATTCTACATGATTTTAGGTCATTCTAGGTCAAAGTCAACTCTTGGTCAAATTTGGTCAACAATCTAGTCAAACTCTAGTCAAACTAGTCAACTAGTCAAGGGTTTAGTCAAACTCAAGTCTACAAGTCATAATAGGCTTATCTAGTCAATTTCTAGGTCAAAGTATAGGTTACCTCACTATACTAGGATACCTTAGGATACCAAGGTATAGCCTAGTCTAATATAGCCTACAGGCATATATGCCACAAATACATATATGCTATATACTATGTACCACATTGGTAATATATATAAGCTATATATATAGGTACCCACTATATATACATACATACATACATGCATACATACATACATGCATACATAATATATAGTATATGAAACCAACCCTCAGCCCTATACTCATAATCTCAGAAATTCTGAGATTATGAGCCATCTCAGTCAATTCCAAACCCAAGTATAACCCTATCTCAGAAAATCTGAGAACATTGCAAGTATCTATAATCTACTATATATATATATATATATATATATATAATATATATATATATATATAGATGGGGAGATTTCGACCAGCCGACCCTACAGTCTCCCCCGTTCTTCTTCCTCGGTTGGTGGGCGGGGCCGGTCTACCTCCCCGGCGGGCCGGCCGGATGGTCGTGGAGACCCCTCCCCTTCGGAGCCCCACCCCCTTCTCGTCACCCCCGCGGACCCCGCGTGGTTGCTCCCCCCTCCTCGCCCCTAGCGTGGATGTTCGCCGTCGCCGGCCCGTAGTGCGGCTGTCCTCACCGCAGTCGTCGTCGTGCTCGTCGACGGCGTCGACCTCCAGTCGTTCCCCCTGGCGCCTCCTCGGCCCCCTCCATCCTCGGGCCTCCCCCGGTTCGGTCTCCGTTGCCCCCCCCGATTTCCTTCGGCCTTCCTTCCTCCGCTCCGGCGCGCCCCCCTCCCACCGTCCACCTCGCGTTGACACCCCCCCTTGGCTGATGCCACCCACTCGCCCCTGCGATGGCCTAACTCAGCCACGTCCTCCCTCAGCCCCCCCGACAGAGTTCCCCGTCGGCCCTAGGCTACCCTCCTTCGCCTTCCTTCCCAGCGCCGGCCCCCCTCCGGCTCTCCCCTTGTCGTCGATCTCCTCGTCGGCGCCCCCCACTACCCCTCCGTCGTCTTCTGGTGCTCCTGCCACCCCCTCCGCCGTCGACGGGTCCTCCTTCCGCGGGAGTCGAACCCCCCTCCTGGGATCGGGTGGCCTCGGCTACCCCTTCCTTGGCGCCAGGCGGCTGTGCGGCGACCTATGACAGCTTCTCGCTGCCGTCGCCCCCCTCCACAACAATCCTTCTGTTGTGGCCTCACGCGTCCCCGGCTGGATCTGCATTAGCCCCGTGCCTCCCAGCCACCGGATCTGGAGCGGCCGCATCCGTCTTTCCGTCGGTGATCCCCGCGGGTCACGACCTCGCGACAGTGTCCCTCTTCCCGGCGTCGGCCTGTCGAGCTTTGCCGCCCCCGTCGTCCCTCCAGAGCGGAGCTTTTCCCACTCCCACCTCCAGTCTCTGGCGCTCTCTCTGCCGGAGCTAGGCCCCGCCCACCGACACCAGGAGGGCGAGCTCCCTGTTCCCTGCCCCTCCCCTCACCCTCCCCTCCATCGTTGTGTCCCCCGCTGGAGCCCCTCTCTCGGCGTACCCCCCCAACCCCCCTCCGTTCCGCGCCCTCTCCGTCCGGAGGATGACCCCCGCTCCCTCCCCCCGGAGGTCGAGTCCCCCCAATCCGTCCGTCCCTCCTTCCTCCGGGCGGGCGCACCCCGCCGGAGCCCGGTCTCGGGCCGCACGCTCCTTTTTCTTGGGCAGAGAGCCCCTTTTCGGGCAGTGAACCTCCATGGGGACGTGCGTCCAGCCTCGGGTTGCGTACCCCCCTAAACCTTGGGCTGTGTGCCCCAGTCCCTTTCGTTCAGTGCCCCCCTCCCACGTAATTTTCAAATTTCGAAATTAAGGCTTTGAAATTTCGAAATTACAGTTTTTGTTATTTCGAAATTTCAAATTTTCGGTTTATGAAATTTCGGAATTTCGATTTTGAACCTTTTCTATTTCCTACCTTGTCCATCAGGGCTCCTTTTGTGTTTTTTCGGCCCTGCACCCAAATGTAACGCTCTTTCTGAGCTATCCTCTATTTCAATAAAATGTCTTTTGTTAATATATATATGTATATATATATATATATATATATATATATATATATTGACAAATATATATATATATATATATATATATATATATATATATATATATATTTTTGTCAATATATATATATATATATATATATATATATATATATATATATATATATATTAACAAATATATATATATATATATATATATATATATATATATATATATATATATATATATATATATATATATATAGCGGTCGAAAGCGAGGTGGAGTGAAGCACGGTCGGCAACAGCTAATTGGCTCAGGCGATTCTATATATATATATATATATATATATATATATATATATATATATTTGTTAATATATATATATATATATATATATATATATATATATATATATATATATATATATATATATATATATATATATATATATATATATATATATATATAAAATATATATATATATATATATATATATATATATATATATATATATATATATATATATATATATATATATATACTAGATTATAGATATACAAAGATATATACATAAATACATATATATAGAAATGGGGGTAAAGTGTGCCCACACACGTGTCAACATGTGGGAATGTGTCCATATTGTGTCAAAATTATGTCCAAAACCACGTGTCAAAAAGGTATCAGAGGTCAGTGAACACACTTCCTCGTGCAGCCATGTCGAGGGGTCTAGGACACGATACGTGACACAAGGAGCCTCTTGCTCGTGTACATAGCTTGGTGGGGTCTAGGTCTTGGTGTCCAACACCTTGATACGTGTCTATGTCGTGTCTACGTGTCACACGAACAATGTATCAGTGGGTGTCTGTGCGAGTGTGCAATACAGGCTCGAACCCGTACGGGATCAATTATGTGTCCGACACGACACGAATCGACCTCAAACTTATGGGGGAGCCTGACAGTGATGGACCCACCTCCATGCCAAGTGACACATGTCCATCTGTCCAAAACAGAGAGTAAACTGGGTCAAACAGGGGGTATCAAACTAGGCAGAACACAGCATCATGCACACGTGTCGAGTGCGCTAGGACCCAATATGTCCACTCGTAGGTCTCGTGGTTGTGTCCTAGGAGAGCTGAGTCATAGGGCTACGTGTTAGTAACCCTGATATGTGTCCAATATGCGTCATGTGTCGTGTCCAGCCACGTATCAATGGCCCCGGTTCGCGTGTGTGGGTCAGTGCAGAATCAGTACAAGTGTCATAACTCACTCGATATGACACTAACTCACCTAAAACTTTAGGAGTGGCTTGACAGTTATGGCCCCCACCTCCATACCAAATTTGGCAGGTCCACGTGGCCTGTGCTGCGAGCACGAGGCTCGTGTCAGTAGGGCACTGCACCCAGAGTGTGCGGGCATCTCGTGTCCAGTTTTAGACACAAAAAATGTGTCAAATCATGCTTTGTCAAAGGGATACGTGATCTACACATCAAAGGCTACAAATCTATGTAATTAGTTTTGGAAAACAGCAAAGTAAAATCCTATGTGGCATTTCACCAAACACTTTACACTACACTTCGATATGCCTCCGATACGCATATCAAATGGACACAAAATCCTATCAATCTTGGTCTACATGTGTATGGTACCTAGATGCATGCATCTATGAAAAGAAATCAGCATTTTAATAGGTTTAGAAGTCATTACCTATTGAGAGTTAGAATCTCAAAGCAAAAGCCTAGAAATGAGATCCTTTACCAACTTGCTGTGGTCCAAGAGCCGTCAATACTTGCTATCTAGCCTCTATTGACATCATCTACACTAGAGGAGTGTGTTGCAATTGATTAGGCTCAATTTGGAGTTGATTTGGAGAAAAGGGAGTGATTTTGGGGAAGAACTAAATTTAGGGTTTATGTGTGAATAAAAAAGGTAAGAGGTGTGCTAACATGTGTTTATATAGGAGAGGGGACCCTTTGATGGCAGCTAAGGGGTTATCTAGGGTTTGGATAGATATTTAGGTAATGGGTAGGCTTGTAAAATATCTCAGGCTCAACAAATATCTTCTTCGCCAAATATCTAAATATTTCTAACTTAGCCATTAAGTTTGTAATCCTCTAACTTAGTCTCTAGGATCATGACTAACATCTAGATTAGGGCAAAACTAGGTCAAGGCTCAACACAAAGATTAATACAATATTAATTAATAATAAGAATTCAATTTTAATAAAAAGTCATAAATGACCAAAATATCCTTAGGCTAAAAATGTGGCAGTGACATATAATCTCCAATACATCACGCTTTAGCACCTTCCAATGCTTCTTATAGAATTTGCTACCAAAGTCGCCAGGGCCTAGCGACTTATTCGGGTCAGCCTTGAGTACAATCGACTTGATCTCCTCCATCCTAATTAGTGCCATTAATATTCTAATGCCAAGCCCCATAACCAGTCTCTTATACACAATAGTTGGAAAATTAGTCGAATAGGAGTCCTGATTAAATAAGTTAGAGTAATACCTGACTGCTTCTGCTTGCAATTTACTTTGAGTTATAGCCTCTTTTCCATCCGACACGATAAGCTTGCTAATGTGGTTGAGATGTTGCCTTCATTCGCTCTATATCAAAGAAGAACTTAGTACACTAGTTGCCCTATGTTAGACAAGCACATTTAGCCTTTTGTGCCATGTCTATTTCCTCATGTTCTTGAAGAAGCCCCACTTATTTAATAAGTGATGTCACCCTGGCTGCTAGATCTGGATTGAGAAGATCCAACTGAAGCTCGGTCTATAGAAAATAAAGCTTTACTTCCTCTACTTGGAGTTGGTAGGTATTGCTGGTGCGACTCCATAGCTTGAGTCCTGCCTTGACGCTCTTCAGATGTTGGACAAATCTGAACTGTGAGTTCACCGCACCTTCATCCGGAGCCCCGCCATGATGACCTCCTCGTACCCCTACATCAACGACCACTTGTGTAGCACCTACTTTATATACTTTTTTAATTTTTATCTAGGGTTTGATTTGGAATCACAAGGAGGTCGTACCTAAGCCTATAGGTGAGGTATGGATAACTTAGATTACTTATGGTCATTATGGTCTCCAGGTAGCGCTAGATATATTATTTATCTATTTTATATTTTTCAAGAATTTTTGGATATTTTTAGGTATTTAATATTTAAGGGTTTATTATTTTTATGGACTTTTAGGATTTACTGTAAGGTCATTCGGGTGTATTTTGATACTAAATATTTTTATTTGGGCTCTAGACGACTAAAAATATTTTTCTAAAATTTTTTAGGATTTTTTTGGATTTTTCTAGAATATTTGAGAAATTTTAGAAAATTAAAACCTATAGAATTTATTTTGTTTATAGGCTTTTGAGATTTATTATGGGGTCACATGATGATATTTTGAGATAAAATATTTTATTTAGATTCTAAACACTTAGAAATATTTTCTAGAATGTTCTAGGACTTTTCTACAATTTATTTTTGATTTATTGAAACTTAAAATAGTTTAAAAATAATTTTTTGAATTTATTGACCTAGTCAAAGGCGCGCAGTCAGGACCCTGGCCCACCCGTTAGCCACGCAGGTCGAGTGGGACAGGCGACGTGTTAGCCTAGTCAGCGGTTGATTTGGCTCTGGTTTTCTTAATTGGAGTTAGTCTAGCCAACTAGGATTGGCTCAACCCGGGCTGCCATCTTACTGTCCATTTCTGGGTGGGACACACTGTGAGACTCATCTCACAGCATCGGTATTTATATAAGAATATGTATTTTGTACTGTATTTTATATATTTTTGGTTTTTGAAACGCTTTAAACTTTTTTGAACCTATAGATTTTCTCCTTGACCGGCATGTCGCTAGTATACCAGTACATACTGACGGCATACCGCCCGGGTAGATTTTCCACATTTTAGATATTTTTGATTTCAAATATTTTGATGAATAATTTTTAGATATTTTCGTGAATTGTGTAGGTGCATCCTATTATCCAATGGATACTTGGTTTTCTTGGATGGCCATGATTGACTTAGATCTTCACATGGATCACCATCAACGGTTATGATTAATTCTCCCTTCTATATATATATATACCCTTTCACTTTCTCTCTCCTCTCTCTTTTTATTCTCTTCACTCTCTCTACATTTCTTCTTCTCTTCTCTCACCCTTGGAGCTTGTCAAGAGCTTGGCCTTGAGGCCTTGGGTGTGGTGTCTAACCCCCTAGGATGAGGAGTAGAAGATTAGGCTTAGAGCTTAACCTAGGCAAGTACATCTTGCCAATTCTTCAAAATATTATTTTCTTGCCATTTTTGTTGTTCTATCTCTTCCTTGCATGATTCTAAGGCTCTTTAGAACTTGAAGTTTTTGGTTTTGATATTTACATCTTTGTAGATCTAAGTGGCTCGTCATAGCGCACTCCTAGCTTCCAGCTTATTATATTTTCTGGTTGTGGCTTGTTATAGTGCACTTTCTTATATTGTCCAGTTTTGCATATCATGTCTAGGATGGATTTTGCGAAATGCCACACTCAGAATCAAACAAGAAAATATTAAGGATTAATAACTAGCTTGACTTTCTAGATCATTGGAAGGGGAAAATTTTCCAGTTACTGCAGCTCTTCTTGTTCTGGTCTATATATATATATATATATATATATATATATATATATATATATATATATAATATTAAGGATTAATAACTAGCTTGACTTTCTAGATCATTGGGAGGGGAGAATTTTCCAGTTACTGCAGCTCTTCTTGTTCTGGTCTATATATATATATATATATATATATATATATATATATATATATATATATATACATGGAATTTGGAACTATCTGTCATGATGAGCACTCTTCCAGCACACCGTCGAGTGAGGCACCTCTTTAGGACACACGTATCTTACTGCGGTGTCTGCTATATACTTATTTTCTTTTGGCTTGGATGCGTTGGGTAGTCTGCAGGGCAGGTAACTGGATTGTATTTCTTAAAAGTGCATATGTTAGTAATTAGGATTGTGATAACGCTAATTAGCTGATGTATAAAGCAGTATTCATTGCTTGTCGTTGTTGTATGGAGTCCAGTCTAGTCTAGTTTTGTCTAGGCAGTGTTCAGATTTATTTATTTCAGTACATCATTGTCTATGATTAGAGACTAAGTTCTGTTCATGAGAAGGGTTACAACCCCGGTCCTTGTTTGGTTTACGTGTTGTAACTTGGGTCTCGAAATAGTTCCTAAGTTATCTTATCATTTGTCGTTCTATATAGCTCTTACATGCTCACATGTCCCAGTTATCTTATATACTCACATGTTTCAGTTATCTAACATGCTCACATGTCCCAGTTATCTAACATGCTCACATGTGCCAGTTATCTTACATGCTCACATGTACCATTTCTCTTACGTTGTTCGGTTTATTTCATATGTTCACATGCTTCCGTTTAATTCACATGTCCACACTTTACTTTATGTCACATATTATTTACTTAATGCTCTATGTTGTTTGTTTATTGTCTTTTCTATTCTCAGGATAAGTGCATTGGTAGTGCATGAGTCTCGATCCATATTTACTCATTTCTGTCTGTATCTATTGCTATGTTAGTTATTGCTGGCTTTAGTTCATAGTTTGGCTTCCTTTGTGGTACTTGCTATTAGAGGTCTGGCCCTACTGGGTTTGTTTAGCCAGATCTGATAGAGGATCCCGGAGGATCTTTCGTACCATCTACTCGATGGTGACTACCCGGAGCACAAGAGTACCTTAGTGGATTTTTCTATATCATTCTTCCTCTAATTATGTACATTATTCTTTTGTGGCATTTAGCCTCCGAGCACGTGTTTAGCTCATATTTTGGATCTTGACATTTAGCCTACGGGCCTAAACATGATTTGTGTATTCTAGACTATAGCTAGAGTCGTGACACCTGCTCGTATTACTCTTGCTAGTTTACTCTTGCTAGTTTTTTGTGGCATTTAGCCTACGGGCTCGTATTACTCTTGCTAGTTTTTCACTTTGTATTACTAGCTTCATGATCATCCATGTATATATAGTTTGGGACGCTTTACTATTTTATATCTGATAATCATACTTCTTGTATTTTGCATATTTGTCTGTGATTGAGATACCAAAGATTGATTGTTGGATTGCAGTTGTAACCCCCATCTCTATATAACTTATATGTTATTTCTGGGTACTAGAGTACTTTGGAATACGTAGCTGGCCTGCTCTATCCCTACTTGCCAATATTCTAGCTCTGGGGCGTGACATAGGTTTTAGTGGTAGCCCATACAGGTCTAATTTATCAGATATGTGGGGGTTACTGATATTTAGATATCCCAGTCACAATTCCCCTTTCGATATCCTTCGTATTATTCTATATCTCTGATCCTTTGACCTGATATCTACCTTGATCATTGATTTTTTCTGTTCCCTCAATTTGATCCTTGTATCCTTTAACTTTCAGAGGCATTATTCTTAATCCTTTCGATCATCTTGTTTGTATTCTACCGATGGCAGGTCAGCAATCTTCGGTTAGGCTAGTTTTGGACGATCAGTCTCAACATTCAGGAGCAGAATCGAGAGTCGACCTGAGGGTAGTGATGTTCTTCCATCTCGATCATCCAGCTGTGCCCGTGCAGTCAGTATTTTCAGTTCAGCCAGAGTCCCATCAGTCAGTACCAATGATAGATTATCATCCAAACGAGGCATCGCCAGAGTCAGGGCATCCTATATCACCAGTATAGTCAACAATCCGAATAGAGGTATTATCAGATCATCCCGATGTGCATGCATTCTGAGGGATCATGAAAGATATGATAGAGTCACAACAACAATGAGAACACGTTCTCCAGCAGAGTATTCAGATGTTGATAGACCATAGTGGGCAAGGAATACCAGAGGTATTTCAAGCCGAGGACCTGCAGCCAGATGGAGTACAGATTATAGCCAGGCAGTACCTGTCATCTAGTCAGTCAGCATATCGAGGCCGACCTACCGTAGAGGTAGTACGAGAGCATGAGCATATAGCCAGGAGGACTACAGCCAGAACTGAGGGTCATAAGAGGTACCATGCACCCGTGTCAGGCTTTCTACCTCGACATCCCTCACCAGTACCAGCATACAAACCTCTATACCAACACCAGGAGTTACCAGTCGAATGTTTCTTCTGTGGAAGGGGAGGGCATACTCATCTGAATTAACAAAGGGCCAACTTTCTATGTTTGTCATGTGGATCACCAGACCACGTAATAGAGATTTATCCTTGGAGGAGTTTAGCTGGATCTTTATCCTACTAGCCTACAGTTACCAAGTTCGGGGTACCAACACCAGTTCAGCAGAAGCGAGCTCAGAGGCCTTCATCGACACAGTCCCATAGATTCCAGCAAGAGAGGCCTCAACAGTATATACAAGCCTAGGCTCAGAGGTAGAGATACCAGCAGTATCAGGCAGAACAAAAAACATGTACCTATTGTAGTAAGATAGGGCATCGCAGATCAGTTTGTTGGGCGACCAATAGGCGATGCTTCTGCTATGGAGCGGAGGACCATTCAGTTAGCACTTGCCCATATCTGACATCTCTAGGATGACCAACTACACCAGATGTACCACCTTATTCGTTTCACTCGCATCAGTCATCACCCCAAGCAGTGGGTGAGCAGTTAGGGCCAATACTAGATGTTCAGCCATTGGCACAGTATCCTCCACCATCGTGAGCTCAGAGGGTCAGGCAGCGTAGAGCATAGTTGTATGCGCAGTCTCAAGGGCAGCTCTAGTATCGACATGAGGGTAGTACCTAAGGAGTCTCAGGTACCATCTTTATGATCTTCTTTCAATTATGCTCTTTTGATTTATGCTTCAGTAGTAGGCCAAGTAGTGGCAGTATATCTTGGGTTTTTGTCGGCGGCATTGTATTACACCTATATTAGGAGTACAACGGTCGGCTTGACTTATTCGGTGAGTGAATGAGAGTTTCTTGTCCCACTCTTCTGTCTTCATATCTTGAGATACATGATATCTATCACGTGTCTCGACTACAAAGATACGTCCTGGGTAGAATCATGTCTTAGACTAAGTCAGTACTTACTTTGAGGCTTGACCCATATCTATTTTGGGAGTCAGAATAGGCCAGCAAGGGCGGGCCCCTACTCAATTGACTCAGGAGACATATTTATTCATATGCCTCCAGCCCTTCCTGATTGTGGTTGTATTATTGCTTACATATTTGATTATATTATTGTTGCCTTCATTTATTTATATGTCATATTTTGTTTTATTGAGATAGTTGTATTTTCTTGAGCTTTTGTTTTGTTTATCATGCTTTACTAGCTTTAGGAAATTTCGAGGAAGAAATTTTTCTACGAATGGGAGAGTTGTGAGACTCGTCTCACTGTATCGATATTTATATATGGATATGTATTTTGTACTGTATTTCATATTTTTTTGGTTTTTGAAACGCTTTAAAATTTTTCCAACTTATAAATTTTCTCCTTGACCGGTATATCACCAGTATACCAGCGTATACCGACGGCATACCGCCCGGGCAGATTTTCCATATTTTAGATATTTTCGATTTCAGATATTTTGATCAATAGTGCTTAGATATTTTTGTTAATTGTGTAGGTGCATCCTATTATCCAATGGGTACTTGGTTTTCTTGGATGGCCATGATTGACTTAGATTTTCACATGGATCACCATCCAACGGTTATGATTAATTTCCCCATTACATATATACCCTTTCACTTTCTCTCTTCTCTCTCTTTTTATTCTCTTCACTCTCTCTACATTTCTTCTTCTCTTCTCTCCCCCTTGGAGCTTGCCAAGAGCTTGGCCTTGAGGCCTTAGGTGTGGTGTCTAACCCCTAGAAGGAGGAGTAGAAGATTAGGCTTGAAGCTTAACCTAGACAAGTACATTTTGCCAAATCTTGAACAATATTATTTTTTGCCATTTTTTATTCAATTCTCTTCCTTGCATGATTCTAAGCCTCTTTAGAACTTAGAATTTTTGGTTTTGATGTTTACATCTTTGTATATCTAAGTTTGTAGTTTTTTCGGTTTTCTTTGGTTTTGATCTCTTAAACTTTTTTATTTCTAAAATCTAAGGGTTCTACGTTGTGGGAAATTTCATTCTACCCATTTTGGCTTTTGAACCACTTAATTTTGATTTATTTTGAGTAAGTTATGGCATTTTTGTATTCATGGGATTCCCGTATATCTTCGGTGCTACTGGGAAGATGAATAGTCATGCCTGTGTAATTCGTTGGCCGTGCGCCTGATTGCCATGCTATCGTACCTCGCGTTCCGTGTAACCGCGTGCAGCACCTTTCGCGCGCCACGCGCCAGCCGTTTGCCTGCATGCCGTGCGCTCGTGCTTCACGTGCTGTGTATCCGCACGCTACACGATTTGTTTGTCGTGCACCTGTGCAATTTGAGTGTCGTGCGCCTGCACTCCATTCTCTCTGCTCCACGCACTACCCGATTCTTGGTCGCGCGCCCGCACGATTCTTTCTTCGCGTGCCTGCGCGCCTGGGTGTCGTTCTCTCGCACTCCGCGGGCCGTGCATCTATGGGTGGTGCGATTCACGGCCGTGCACCTTCGTGATTGTTTGTCGTGCACCTGCGTGCCGTGCTCACACATCCCGCGTGCCGTGGATAGTTTTGTTCGCGCTCACAAATGGCTATTTTTGCTTGTTTATGCTGTTTTGTAGCTAGAATCTTGAAAAACTCAAAACATAAAATTTGTAGATCTTCGCCTTGGCTTTAAGAATCTTCGTTTCTTACTTAAATTGGAGTTCATATGTAATTGATAGTTTCAAATCACCCATGAATGTCTTTGATCTTCTTTGTATGTTTTTTGTTCTTGGCCTAACTTGCAACGACCCGACTTGATAAATTTTTAATATTGAACTTAACTTGAACATGACAACATGATCTTATCTTATTAATCATGATAGTGGCCCGTCGTGGCACACCCATGTTATATGTCTTCTTTGCTTACTAGATAGTGATCCGTCGTGGTGCACTCTTGTACATGTCTTTCCTTGCTTACTAGATAGTGGTCCGTCGTGGCGCACTGATGTTACATGTCTTCTTTGCTAACTAGATAGTGATCCGTCGTGGTGCACTCTTGTACATGTCTTTTTTTGCTTACATGATAGTGGCCTGTCATGGCGTACTCCCTATTTTCTCTATAGTAGCTCGTCGTAGCGCACACCTAGCTTCCAGCTTATTATATTTTCTTGTTGTGGCTTGTTATAGTGCACTTTCTTATATTGTTCAGTCTTGCATATCATGTCTAGGATGGATTCTTTGAAATGCCACACCCAGAATCCAACAAGAAAATATTAAGGATTAATAACTTGCTTGATTTTCTAGATCATTAGGAGGAAAGAATTTCCCTGTTACCTGCAGCCCTTCTTGTTTCGGTCATATATACATGGGATTTGGAGCTATATTTCATGATGAGCACTCTTCCAGTACACCGCCGAGTAGGGCACCTCTTTAGGACACACGTATCTTACTGATGTGTGTATGCTATACTTATTTTCTTTTGGCCTGGATGAGTCGGGTAGTCTGCATGGCAGGTAACTGGATTAGATTTCTCAAAAGTGCATATATTAGTAATTAGGATTATGATAACCCTAGTTAGCTTTATTGCTTGGTCGTGATTGTTGTATGCAGTCCAGTCTAGTCTAGTTTTGTCTAGGTAGTGTCCGAATTTGTTTATTTCAGTACATCATTGTCTATGCTTTACTTTTATTGATAAATGATAGAGACTAAGTTCTGTTAAGGAGAAGGGTTACAACCTCGGTCCTCATTTGGTTACGGGTTGTAACTTGGGTTCCGGGATAGTTCCTAAGTTATCTTATCATTTGTCATTCTATATAGTTCTTACATACTCACATGTCCCAGTTATCTTACATACTCACATGTTCCAGTTATATAACATACTCACATGTTCCAGTTATCTAACATGCTTACATGTCCCAGTTATCTCACATGCTCACATAAATTATTTCTCTTACATTGTTCAGTTTATCTCACATATTCACATGCTTTCGTTTAATTCACATGTCCATAGTTTACTTTATGTCACATATTACTTACTTTATGCTCCATGTTGTTTGCTTATTATCTTTTCTATTATCGGGATAAGTGCATTGGTAGTGCATGAGTCTCGATCCATATTTACTTATTTCTGTCTCTATCTATTGCTATGCTAGTTATTGCTGGTTTTAGTTCATAGTTTGGCTTTCTTTGTGGTACTTGCTAGTGGGGGTCTGACCCCACTGGTTTTCTTTGGCCAAATCTGAAAGAGGAGCCGGAGGATCTTCCGTACCATCTACTTGACGGTGACTTCGTGGAGCGATTGCGAAAAATCCTGAAGTCCTTTTCATGCACCATTTTTTTGTTGTTGGAATCATCTTAAGGTCAGTTTTCATAATATCCAATTTATTTTCTGATATTTTGTTTGTGAATTTTTGGAAATTTATTTAATTGCCGGTTGTCCAAAACTCGACACACCGTACAGTTTTCAAGATTTTGGGAGATCTCGAACTCCGTTTTTGTGATCCGTTTAATGTTTTGGAAAGTTAACATGAAGATCTACAACATATAACTTTTCCAAAAATTTATAAGTTTATTTAATATTTTATTAAATTTGTTGAACTCAGATTTCACCGGTGATTTACTGATTTGGTCACGGTTAGCCATAACTGTAAGCCCACTTCCCGAATTTTTATTTATTTTTATCTTATATTTAGTTCTAAACATTTTCTAGTTAAAAAATATAGAATTTTATTTTAATTCTATTAAAGATATTTTCGATGACAAAAAAATGTCAAAATAAAAATAAAATAAATAAAATTGTATTTGTAGAAATATATATATTCTAGAATCGTTTGAGTTATTATTTTACCGTTTGATAATTATGATAATATACTTGTGGAATTACTTGGTTGTTATATTAATTATTTTTAAGATTGGAGTTATAAAATATGTTTAATACATTATTTGATAATGTCGACTATCACTTTCAAAGTATTACGTTTAAAGAAAATAAAATATTATTTTAAAGTTTTACTGTCACCAAGTATTAAAGTAGATTCATTAAATATATAAATATTTTACAGAAATATTTATTTTTGACGAAATATTAATTAGTGAAGATATACTTGAATTATTTGATGGTACCAAATAATATCTTTTATGATCAATTATTTGATTAGGATTTTGAGATAGTGCAGTTTGAAAATTTATTTGACTAATAAAGTATTCTACTTTAAAGGAATAGTTCTTTGAATCAAAATATAGCTAAGATAATATATTAATGGATTAAATATTTAAACGAATATCCTAAACTATATCTAAATAATTATTTAAGATAATCTCGAATTTATTCAAATCCTAAACCAAATGTAAATCCCAAATCAAATCTATATACAATAAGATTCATTAGCTTAGTTGGTTTCAGAGCCTAATACCTAATATCTAATCTAATCTAATCAAGTACCGGCCCATGCATGCATAACCTTATCAGCAACCAATAGATATAGAAGTGTATGGAAAGGAGAACCCATGTTCTCTCTCATCTTCCTCCTAAAAAGTTTTTGATACCGAATCCCTTCATGATTGCCAAACCTTTAGGCTATGTCCATGCCAAAGCATCCATACACTAGAACACCCACGACAACCATCTACTGCTATCACCACCATGTCCTTGCCACCACTCGTGGCCACACCGATCCCCGACATGGCTGACTGGTCTTCTCAGCTCTTCCATTCCCTGTCACCACCGTTACGCCAACACCACCACCATAATCATCAGCATCGTCACCACCCCCATCGCTATCACCAGTAAGATTGCCCCAACTCACCTGCACCATCACCGACCTCGTCTTCTAGGAGCCATGCCACCGCGAGGGAGCGCATCCACCGATCTCGTCGATGGCCATCCCGCGAGTACGACAGCGGGAACCTCCGTCGCAGTCTTCAACTCGGCCAACGTTGAGCCCGTCCCCACGGATCCGTGCCGCACCTCGCCGGCGGCCACGTCCCACCCAGCCAGCGTCGGCGACCCCCATCTCGGCCAGCGTCGGACCTGCCGCCGCGAAACCTCGCTCTGCCATAGCTACCGAGTCTGGTCCAGTGACGACCACGCTGCACACCTCTTCTAAGCATCGCCTTCGCAGATCTGGCACAGCGAGCCAGTGATCAGCGAGCCGTGCCGTCATCGCGTCGACCACCGTGCTCGGAGCCACCTCCGCGTGGTTGATTTCGTTTTCCCCAAAAGTTCGGTGAGCTCTTCCCTTCCTCGTTTATTCGAGAAGAAAGTGTTCTCTCTTCTGTGAGTATGTGTGGTTTTAGGCCGGATAGCCGTGGGCTTGGGCCTATGTTAGTTGGTTTGGTATATGTTGGGTTCAAATACTATTTTGGTTAATTAAATGATCATAATAAACTTACTATTATAACTATACTTATATTATTTATGCTTCATATATATATATATATATATATATATATATATATATATATATATATATATATATATATTGGCTTTAGAACAAATCTATGCTATATATTAAGGTTATGTGTTGTAGGCTTCATGAGTGTGGGCTGTTGTGAAGGTTGGGTTGGATTCTTTGAGCGTATGGGCTGGCTAGTTTCACCATTTTGTTATTTTAGTTTATGAAGTTTCCAATATTCGCTTAATTATTTTGATTAATTAGTACATTGTTAACATTTAAACGAGTGACTAGTTAGTTAGTATTTCTTTAAAATTTATTAGTATTATTAGCTTTTGAATTAAAACTTAGGCTTGACAAAATTTGTGATTTATACATCTTGACTAATATATTTTCCAAATATAATATTAGGCTTTTTCGTAGTATTGGACTTGAGGGTACTAAATATATTTGAGCCTTTTATAAATATATATTAATTCCAACTATTCTCAAAATAAAGTATTTAGCTTAGGAACTAAAAGTGTGGTTATATTAAAATATGGGTTTGTCTTAATGATTTGGGCTCTATATATCTAATATTCTATTAAATTTTATATATACAAATAATAATTCTAAACATGCGTGTTTAATATTAGTTTAGAAAGCTTTTAAAATGGTTTTTAAATAAAAATGTACCTTATAGATTATAAAGAATTAATTTTCCTAAAACGTCTTTCTCGCTTAGTTGTCCTCAATCACGACTAATCGAACTTTTATTTTTCCTTGCCAATATGGACTACTTCACCTCAACCCTAGCCAACTGGACCATTCCGAACACAATGGTACTATCGGTTTCACTAGCAAAGGACCACAGGTAGGTGCATATACTGATTGCTTCTGTTTCTAGTAGTTTTCTTTACATGTTACACTACCAAAATATGGCAAAATTGCGATGAATTAAGCGACTCCATGAGAGGACGTCGCTAATTTTTGGGAATTTAGCGACGTGTAAATGTGACGTTGCTATCCGTCGCTGGTGGCGACTACTAGCCACGAATAGCGATATTAGTATATTAAATGGAAACCTGCATCGCAATTTCGTCGCTACACGTCGCTAATTATTTTAACATAGCGACGCATAGCGACGACTGTTATTTGACGTCGTAGTATATTAATAGTCAGCGACGTTTAGCGACGTCCCGTGTGGACGTCGCTAAATGTTTCATATAGGGACATGGACCCAAGGGTTTCTTTTCTATTCGCGGTCGAAATTTTTTCCTCCCCAAAATTTTTCTCCTCCTCCGGCGCTCCTCCTCCTCCTCACACCCTCCTCCGGCCTCCTCCTCCTCCGGCCTCCTTCTCCTCGCACCCTCCTCTGGCCTTCTCCTCAGGTAGCCCCCACCATCTATCTCGCCCTCTCTCTCTCTCTATAGGGCACTGCTAGGGAAGGGAAGGAAAGGGATGGCCTTCTCCTCAGGTTGCTTTAATGGCACTTGCTTTCATCCTCAATTATGGTGAGACCGAGGCTTTTAGAGGGGGATTTGTTTGTATGGGGTTACCCAAGGTACTGACTTGGAGTTATTTGGGTGTGTGGGTGTCAGTTAAGTAGATGAAGAGAGTGGATTTGCTTGAATGTATCAGACATTGCATTATATATATTTTGTTGTTTGAAGCTTGATATCAAATGCATGGGTCCCCATGTAATATCTATGGTGAAGGCTTTGAGAGCATGGGAGTTTGTAAGGGTTTACATGTACCAGTCCTTGTTTAATTTGGTATCAGTTTTAGATCCACAGCAGTCCCTTTGAACTATAGTCCACATCCTCCCTTAAGTATCAGTCTTCATTACATTAGGTGTCCAGTCCCTGCTTAATTTGGTTCAGTCCTAAGAGAGGTCTTAGCAACCACATTATTCAGTTGGGTTAGGCTCGAGTTGTAGGCTACCTTGGTTCATCCTTCCATTTTGGTATCAGTAAAGAAGAGGTTTGTATTTATTATGCAGTCCTCTATGCCCCATGTATCAATCTTTTTGATTAAATCATTATCAGTTAGAAGGGATGAAGAGATTACCTTAGACTATTGTTCAGTCCATAGCCTATAGTATCAGAGATTCCCTGCATATGCATAGTTGGCCCTTGGCAGTAGTGTGACTGCCATGTTTGAGGTATCAATGGACAGAGGTATTGGGGTTAGCAGTTAGCCCATTGTTCAGTCCTTAGTTGCACTATTTGTTCAATCCACTAGTAATGTATCATTCGCTACATTCATTACTTGTCTAGTCTTGTTATCCTTTGTTTCAGTCCCTGTTTTACATGTTCAAACCTTTATATCTTGTACAGTCCAAAACTTCTTCTTCAGTTCCAAGGTAGTATAGGATCCAGTCCTATTTTAAATGTTCAGTGACCAGTCCCATGTTCCAGTTTAGTTTCATCTATGTTCAACCTTGTCAGTCCCTTACTTGGTTAGTTCAAGTTCCCCTACTTCGAATTGAATTAAGTTATAGCTGGAGAGGTAGGGCCCCAAGTCCATGGTATTATATCAGCCAGATACTGTCCCTGCAGCCATTCGACTGGTGAGGCAGAAATCTATGTACGACATTTGCTATAAGGACTTTGCATTAATCTACGGTACGACATCGGGATCAGGACATAGTCCCTGCAGCCATTCGTCTGGCGAGGTAGAAACTATATAGCCATAGATAAAGTTGACTGTCCTCCGACCCCTATTGCTCGGCAATGATGATACGAAAACTGTCACGACCCGCACCCGGTTTTCGGACGCGAGCTCGTGAGCAAGCCAGCTACGTATCGAGCAGACTCCAGCCCGACTCGAGTACGTATAAGCTGTCAAGGTCATGGTATCATGGCTAATCTAAACTATATCTCAATCTACAGAAAATATATTAAACAAGAATGAACAAGTATGGGTCATGGTCTGCAGCCCATTAACATATTGTTCGATTAGACTCCAAGAATGATATGAGTCTATAAATAAGCAGAGTATAAAATGGTACTGAATAGAAAGCACGAAAGGATAATAAAGGAATACCACAAGCAAGTACCTGTATCAAACATCGCAATTCTCTAAAGTCTAATTCTGGATACAGGGGTAAAACGGTAATTTCGAGCAAAAACGATGTCCGCCGTTGGACCCGCTTTACACCGAAAAGCATGCCAGAGTCAATGGTCTCTAAACTCGTCAAACTATATGTCTACGGATCCGGTTTTCCGATACGAACCCAACCGTATGTCCAAAGTTGGATTCCGGCGGGCCGTGCACAAAATCATCCGTTGCGTGGGACCGTGGGGCCCGTGAAACGACAATTTTATCAACTGTCTCGGAATCGGACCAAACTTGGCATACAGGACTAGAAAAATGATACGGTCCTGTTGGCACAAGTTTCGTCTCGATCTGACGAGCGTGCACGAAGTAATTGGAGAATTTGCAAAGTACACGATACGGTGAATTTCGACGGATACGTATCAAATTCGTCGCGTACACGCGACCAATTTGAATTCCGCCAAAGCCCACACGACCACGATGCTGTTACGCAGCTTTCGATGCCTTCGGTTCGCGACCACGTCGCCCGGAATGGCGGGACGCACGTCGTGTGGATGGTTTTTCTAATTTTTAAAACAGATTTTTCTAGATTTTTATCCATGAATAATTTCCAGTATAATACATCAAAAATAATTCTACGAAAAGGAGTTTGATCTCGTATAGGTTGTCTACAGGTCTGTTTAGATGGATTTTCAAAAAGGGTATTGGGTTAACGAGGATTCATTCGTGAACGGGGGTACATCAATTACTTTAATGTCCTGTTTTAAACAGGATTTCGCTCGACTTTGAGTCGAATTATCGGTCAATCCAGCGCATGAGAATTAAACCTATTTGAAGGAATTCTAAGGGGTATATATGGGCTACATACCAGTGCAAGCGGCTCGGAAAACGGCGAAGCGTGGTGGCGGGGAAATTGTCGCAAACTCGTGTACTCCGTTCACTGCTGCTGTGCGTGTTCTATTTCCTGTGCACCCGGCGCGCGTGAGAGTGCTGCCGTCCGGCGGCGGCCTGCAGCGGCGTACGGCGGTTCATGGCCGTCAGGCGGCGCGCCAAAGGTAGGAGATGAGGTCGGGTTAGGGTGGCGAGTGTTTAGGTTTAGGGTTTCAGCCCAGCTCTCTTTCTGTCACGCATATATATATGCTGTGACTCGTTATACAGGGAACGCGCGGGTAGAGAGCTGGGCTCTGCTGGGTTTGTGAGCCTTGGGCTCGTCTCTGGCCTGGCCGGCCGGGCTTGGGCCTGGGCTGGCCGGCTGGGCTTGGGCCATTGGTTTTTATTTCTTTTGTTTTTCTATTTCTTTTATTAGCATACCTAAATATGTATTTATATATATACACATGTACCTTTGTACGTATATACATATATAACATATTTATATACACACATATATATATACCTATATATGTATATATATATATACCTATATAATTATATATATATATATATTTATATATAAATACTCATATAAAATATTCATATATATATATTATTATTCATATATATACATTTATATATTTACTTATAATAAATCTCCAAAATTCTCAATAATATTTTAATAGGAAATACAAACCTCAATGTTATATATATATATATATATATATATATATATATATATATATATATATATATATATATATATATATATATATATATATATATATATATATATATATAGAGTATACATTTCTATGTATATATACCCATATACACATTTACAATATATATATGTACAATTCACATATATATTTATATGTACATATACGTACACACGTGTTCAATATATATTTATACACATATTCACACATATAATATATATACACACACATACTTACACTATTATATATATTTACATATACCTACAATTACTTATATAATATTTATATATATATATATATACAATCACATATATACAATTATATATACTTACCATATACGTATTTTCTATATACATTATATATTCATACATATACTCATGTATTTATACACACATACGTCACTATATATATTTATCTATATAATTATCACTACGTATATTTCTATTATTTATTTCACTATATATATTTCTATCTATATATTATAATATTTAATTGACAAAACTAATATAACCCGTAACAGTAAAATAATATTATATATATAATAATCTCAATAAAATAATAATAAGCTGAATAATACTAAAATGACCCAATGGTAGTGTTGGGTGAACATAACCTAAGCACTCCTCATTTGGCTCCGGAAAATCATACAAATATTGTCAAACACTTATTTAATAATACTAATACCAATATTGTATAATATTTAATAATTAGGAATGTAATATCAAATTCTAAAATAATTGAAGAAATATTTGTACACATAAAATATGCCTACATGGTCGTCTTTGGTCCACTACATACCTACATGGGCTTAGAATTGGTTTGGGTCCGGTTCGGGCTGACTGGGTACAACCGGGTCATCTAAAAATCAATATATTAAATAATAACTATTTAAATAACTTAAAATGAATCCTTTCATAACTTGGCCTGGTTTTCCTAGTTTAGAACACACCTATGGCTCGGCCTTCCCTAACATGGCTAAAGACTAGCCAAAGCAAGCCACTGCACTATCCGTGCCACAATTTCTAGTCGCCTTGTATTCCAAATCCTAACCATGGCTAAAACCATCTACCGTTAAAACTAACTAAATAATTATTTATAAAAATTCTAAATTACTATTTAAATCAAATAAATAATAAAAAAATTATTTCAAAAATTTCGGGAAGGGAGGCTACAAAAACCTATCACTACATCTTTTAGTAGTAGACAATGTCTTAGTATTACATTATGTGGGTTCATCTTGATTCTGTTACATCCTTCAGATACTAGATTCGATAAGAACATATACTACACCATATGTACAGAACATAGATAATTCAAACTAATGTATGCTAGAATGAATTTTGGGTTGTGTTCTGAGCCATTCGTCCCCACACTTGACAATTATGCATGTAAAATATATCGTTGAAGAACATAAAACTTGTGGTCATACAATCGTCACTTTCGTGCGTTAGTTCATATCGGTCTTCACTTTTTGCGGTAATTATCTTAAAATGGATATGAATTACTATCTGCGGAACCATTTGTGGATGTACAATCGTCATCCTGATGAATTATTATCTGTGTCAATCTTTGCAAAATTTTCTTAAAATGGATGTGAATTACTATCTGCGGAACCGTTTGTGGATGTACAATCTGTCACGACCCGCACCTTAGAATAAAGGCACGTGACGTGGGTACGTCCAGCCTACGCCGCAGTATCGACGGTAGAACGCTGTCCTAGGTCATAACATCTAACAGATAAGGATAATATACAGTTATACTCCCCGAATGGGGGTGACACAACATAATATAACTCAACTACATCTAGGATAGAACAGGAATGAGATAGAAGATAAAGATAGATAACATCCAGGAATGTAACATCACAGAGATACAAATCCAGAATTTAAAGTGACTAAAATAAATACATATCTCAGAAATATTCCAGAATCTAGCTACAGTGGTCCAGAAGTAAAGACAACCCTAATCTAGAGAAGTATCATCCACTGCTAGCAGGTCCAAGTCACTAGTGATGTCTAATGCTGTACCAAGAGGGATAGACACCAGAGCCTCATCATTCACTGTAAAACTTTCAACAGGTCCAGTCAGGACAGGAGCGAGTACAGTACATCTCAACAAAATTATAACTGGTTAGGAAATATAAACATGCTAGAGAGTAAGATACAGGATCTGAAGAAATAATATGAAAAAAAAGAGACTGTAAATAAATAGCTACAATATATAGAGAACTAACAGTGCTAGTGATTCAGAGCACAAGATGGTTATGTAGACGGCACGATGTTATACACGAGTAATCTACAGAAGTTGTACACGAGTAATCTACTGGGTTGAATACATAACCACTTCTACTCACCCGCCCTAATCAATACACAAGGATCCAGTTACATTATGTTATTGTACACGAAGGTCATGTGAATACATGATTATACACGATTCCCACATTTCGTACACGAATGTAACAAATACAAAGAGTACACGATGTTCCCGATAAAGTACACGAACACGAATACCCGATGTATCCGCTAAGGGGATAACATCGCACAACCAGATCCATATAGTACTAATCCGTGTTTCCAACGTGTCAGCATCATGTAAAGTAATCTAAAGCAGGTATATAATCCTAAACAAGATATGAAATGATCAGAGAATGTACTCGCCTGTAACCTGAGAATCTGGAGAAAATATATACTGTCCGAGGAGTGGTGTCTGGCTCCTATTAGAACAGCACAAGTCACAACAAGTCCAGAATGGTAATGACATGCACTACAATGCATTCTACATGAATCTAGGTCAAAGTTAACTCTTGGTCAACTCTGGTCAACCCTAGAAGTCAAACTAGTCTATACTAGTCTAATCTAGGTCTAACCAAACTATTCTAGGTTCACTAGGCTAATCTAGGCAATACCATGTCAAGCCATGCCTATATACATAACCAATAGGCCATCTATACACTATCACCAAATATTATAACACATCCTATTACACAATATATATATAGCCTACCCCCATACATACATTTCACACATTATATACATATAACTAATATATATATAGGAACTAATATCTCACAAGCATATATATTATATATATACAAGAAGGAATACACAAGTGTATGTGTGTGTGGAAGGGAAGTGTGGTGACTGTCAAGTGATAGTGAATACAATAGGAAAACTGTGTATACAAGTGTATGTGTAGAGTAATGTTCAAGACATAAAAAACAGGGCTAAGGGATAACAGTGCATCATGACAGTAAAGGGAAAGAAAGGAACTCAGTTTTCAACAAAACATTACCAGTATCAGCTACACCCAAAGGGAAAAATCTGGAATCAGTTACACTCTCAGGTTTTGAATACTTCAAACTCAGAAATCAAGGACAAGGGAAAGAATCAGTTTACATTCCCAGATTGCAATGAAACTGGAAAACAGTGGGAAATTAATGTGCAGTCTAACAATATGGTTAAACCTATTCTCAAGTTCACATTCCATTTCAATTTTCTCAAGATCAATCCAACATTATATTCCCAGGTTTATGGGAAAACCACAATGCACACATGAAAAGAATTCAGTTATCAACCTAATTAATTAAGCTATTCTCATTTAGGGAAAAACTGGAAACAACACAGGTTTTAGAAGGAACCATGAAATGGAAAAATCAATTCAGCTAAAAGGATTCACAGACTTTACATAGTAGTGAATCTAAATCTCAGGTTTGACAGACTTTGTATTCAACAATCCTTTATTAACAACATAATGAAGAATTTAACCTTAGGTTCAACTCACAGCCCAACTTCATTTCCAGGTTCTAAGAAAACAACATTGCAGTCAATGAAAGGAAGCAGTGAACACTCTAATAATATGGTGAAAACCATCTCAGGTTTTGACATAAATCGTAACTCAAATTTTAGTTTAATAACATCATGAACTCAGTTCATATAAACAGAAAAAAAAACATTAAGTTCACAACATAATGAAACCACTCAATTCGAATACCAAAATCCCATATACTCCTCCCAAAGCTAAACTTGAATGCCACACAATTAGTTAACCTCATATGAAACATGTAGGGATCAAAACCAATTGAAAACATATCACAAGGGAATTAAACTGGGTTGGGAAAAAAACTGGGAATAACAGTATCATACAATATCAGAAATTGTACAGTTCGACCCAAAAATCGAGCCAACACAATCATTAAACCCAAACAATATGTAACCCTGTACTAACAGAGATTAACCATCATGCTTAGGACCTAACTAATCATTAAACATCATTTAAAACATTTAAAAATGATTAAAACACAAGAATACAAACAAGCATACACACGCACCAGTGGTTGCCCCGTACACACTGAATATCGAGTCCGACATGACACGAGGACTCGTGAAACTTTGCGAGCCTCGTGTCAGTCACTGACACAAGCCCTATGCCAAATCCCACGCGTCCGGATGGCGAATCCTGCGCGCAGTAGCCCCCGTGTAGCAGGGGAGCTACAGTGCCGCGCGTACGCACCCGCACCCGCGTGTTCCCGTGTCCCCACGACTCGACACGACACACAAAACACCACACGACACTGGGAATCCTTAGACGACACCTAGGGCTAATTTTCTGTTCAAATAGAATCCAAAATCTCGACTGGAATGTCCTTTGAGACATTTCGTCGAACACCTAGACTACCCCCTGATACGTGTCCGATACGGACACGAAATGGGTCCAAAACCTAGGGTTAGCCTATCCTACTGTTAGGTGAGGGCTAGGGTTTCCCTAAAATGATTTTTAACTGATTTTAGGAGCAATAGATAGGATTATACCTCTATGTGCACAAGCTCCCAAAAAGCCTCAAAGGAATGATTCCTCAAACCACCCAAAGTCCTTCAAATTGATTCTTTCCTGTCAAAACTTATTTCAAACAACAAGAACAAGGGATTTAGGTCCTGTTGCAATTTATTAGAGAGAAAAAGGATTTAATTTGGATTTAATAGGAATTTTTGAAGATGGAACTCACCTCTTTCTTAAAACTTGGATAAACCCTAACAAAGAGGCTAGCCCTAATTTCTAGGAGAGTATTTATAGAGGGGGGGCTGTCTAGTGGTCGGCCATAGAGTCTAGACCTAGGGTTTTGCCAAGTTGGTTGAGTCCCTAATGGTTTAAAACATGATTATGACTTGTGACTTCACAAGCCATTCTTAGACCAAACTAATTCCAATGAGTTAATCCTCATGAACTTAAGTCAACCTAGGTTTTCAAATCCTAATCACAAAGTCAAGACCTAGGTTTTCCACTAGGTTAGTCTACAAGGTCAACTTAAGTCAAAGTCTCTAAAACACCAAAAAAAAACAATTATTCTAAAAATCACTCAAAAATCACATTAATTATAAATAATAATAATAATTCAAATTAAATTCTAAAATTTTAAAAAATGACCAAAATACCCTCATTTGGAAAATTGGGTGTTACAATCCTACCCACCTTAGAAAAATTTCGTCCTCGAAATTAAGATGATCGTACCCCTTCTAGGTCAAACCCCCACAATCAAAATCTCAGAACCTATTTAAATCATTCAGTTGGAAGGTGTAACCTATGGGGTCATGGCATGTAATATCAGTCTGGGGTCTCATCTAGTTACACCAACATGCTACAGTACTAGGCAATCACATGATATCAAAACATACAACAATATGGTAGGGTGCATCAATTTTCAAAGACTGGCTAAGATATAGGTCAAGGACTCACCTCCAACTAGGCCTGGTGGCTGGAACTCCCTCCCGAAGGCGGAGTCCTGGCTGGGATAAGTGTAGCAGAACAGTCTCGCAGCCTGTGTGCAGCTGACTCATACAACAAGCACACTCCTCTTCTCTACCTACAGATGTCCCACACACGTCCAGGCTTCTTACAGAAGGCGCAGGTAGGCACTCTCTCAGCTGGCCTCTGCTGAACAGGAGTCTGGACTGGGTAGGCTGGTCTAGGCTGATAGTCTGGGTGCTCACGGGGCTCTGGGTATATACTGCTCCTCGGCCTCTTAGAACTAGGCTCTCCTCCTGAATGTACTAAATCCCACAGCAGTTGGATTCCACGGCCCTGCTCCTTCAGGATCTCAACCTGAACTCTCTGTGTCTCTAACACATCCCGGAGAAGTCTGGATATCTGAGCTCCGTCAGGAAACAAACCTGCCGAGGGTATGGTATGGGGTACTGCTCCTGGAGACAGATGAGAAGATGGAGAAGAACTCTTGGTCTCAGATGAGACTGCCACTCTCTCCTGAGTAACAGGTGGTGGAGGGGATTTCTCTGGTAAGGATGCTAACACCCCCTCGATGGCGGAAGGTGCCACTACCCTTGGGTCAGCCTGAGGGGTCACTACCTCCTGAGCAATAGGAGGTGGAAGCACACTATTAGTAGCTGCAGCTGCTCTCAGGCGACAGGCTCGGGTCATGGGTGCCATACTGGAAAGGATAAAACACAACAATCATTAAGGCTGTACAGCAGTCTACCATCCTATCTGAAAACTGGTAATTATCAACAACCAATTAAAACATAAAAGGGGTACTAAAAATAAAAAAATCAAATCAAAAGTTTAAGGGACGAAAGTCAATAGCATTGGAAATCCAATCACGATACATGTATAGAGAGGTAAGGATTAATTTATGCATCTACATACACTATAATATGTATACAGAACTATATATATATCCATTTAGCTATGTGAACATAACATAGAGCTGAAGGGTTAGGTTTTCATGGCAGTTGTGTACATTAGTGTAGAGTGTCATGTGTACATGGGTTAAGACTTGAAATAAAGGGCTCGATCTTTCAGTTTAGCTCAACATTACATATTAGATCTGAAATTGAACTACACATATTAAAAGCAATAAAAATGTTATCATGTATTCACTTTTCAAAATTTTGGAGAAATTCGAACATAAAAAAAATCAACTCAATGTGTACCCTAACCACAACTTAACATGTAAGAGTACGAACCTAACATTATATACCTGCACACAACCATGTATACGGCTCAAAACTTCACAATTTAAAACTGCAATTTGAACTAAACACTTAGAATCCAAGGTTAAGGGTTTACTATCTACACAGTCTCAGATTTGACAATTCAACACAAAACTTAAAAAAAATTTCTTTTTTTTGAAATAAAGCCCTGTATATAACATACATGTGTAGTGATGTAAGCAAAACTAATATCATGAGATTTAAATTTAAATTACGAATTTAATATGGAGAAACATAGAACTAGTCACTGATACTGCACTATATTAGAATACTAGGATTTTGAGAACTTAACATTAATCATATTATCATGCATTTAGATAGGTTGGTAAACAAGTGTATTATGCATACGTGTCAGGCAAGTATCTGTGTCCACTATATATATATTTAAGGTAATACAAGATATAATGGCAAGAAGAAAACAATGATAAAATCCATTCTGCTTATCTGTTTAAAGGAAGGAACCATTTTGAAACCAGAGCTACAATATCAAATCTAAGTCAAGGTCTAGCAAAATCACCAATTCATTGTATTAGAAAGAATTTATTGCAAGAAGTTACACAAGGTTATAGTAACAGCTAGGCTATTCCTACTCATACTCCTACTCCTAAGTTATTTGATGAGGGGGTACAATTTATACAACAAAATGGTACGATAGAGATGATATGTTTAAAAACCTTCTCAAGATACAATCTGATAATCATATGCGTCTGTCCAAAATCATGTTACTCAGAGTCCTCGCCATGCCAGTAAGGAAGGCTGCGAATAACGATAGATTCCATAACTAGGGTATGCACCTCTACAATCATGTCGTCTGGAAATCTCGCTATGTCGACTAGTATAGCTGCGAGAATTTCCAAATCTCATAACCAAGATACGTACTTCCGAAGCCAGGTCTCCATGTTTCCGCCACGCCAGCTAATATGGCTGCGATAAACTACAGGTTCCATAATCAAGTAGACGTTTATTATCCCCGTTATTCCGTCAATATATGTTATCAGAAAATATCATAACTCAGGCTATAAAATTCATCTCGATAGGAAAAATCAAAATCAACTACGATCCAACAAAAATCAAATTCAATAATCAAGGAGTGAGAGTGAACAAAACAAGGGAAAGGATTTCAAATTGAAGTTTAAATAAGATTCTCAAGGGTCGTCCCAGGAATCTTTCAAGAAATCCTAACTGTGATTGAGTACCCTCAAAGCATATCCTAATCCTACTGCAGGCTGTAGTGATACTCTAGTTCGAATACCACTACATAACTCGACCTACATGGGCTACCACTAAAAACGTGTCACGACCCGCACCCTAGAATAAGGGCACGTGACGTGGGTACGTCCAGCCTACGCCGCAGTGTCGACGGTAGAACGCTGTCCTAGGTCATAACATCTAACAGATAAGGATAATATAGAGTTATACTCCCCGAATGGGGGTGACACAACAGAATATAACTCAACCACATCTAGGATAGAACAGGAATGAGATAGAAGATAAAGATAGATAACATCCAGGAATGTAACATCACAGAGATACAAATCCAGAATTCTAAGTGACTAAAATAAATACATATCTCAGAAATATCCCGGAATCTAACTACAGTGATCCAGAAGTAAAGACAACCCTAATCTAGAGAAGTATCATCCACTGCTAGCAGGTCCAAGTCACTAGTGATGTCTAATGCTGCACCAAGAGGGATAGACACCAGAGCCTCGTCATTCACTGTAAAATTTTCAACAGGTCCAGTCAGGACAAGAGCGAGTACAGTACATCTCAACAAAATCATAACTGGTTAGGAAATATAAACATGCTAGAGAGTAAGATATAGGATCTGAAGAAATAATATGATAAAAAGAGAGACTGTAAATAAATAGCTACAATATATAGAGAACTAACAGTGCTAGTGATTCAGAGCACAAGATGGTTATGTAGACGGTACGATGTTATACACGAGTAATCTACAGAGGTTGTACACGAGTAATCTACTGGGTTGAATACATAACCACTTCTACTCCCCCGCCCCAATCAATACACAAGGATCCAGTTACGTTATGTTATTGTACACGAAGGTCATGTGAATACATGATTATACACGATTCACATGTTGCGTACATGAATGTAACAAATACAAAGAGTACACGATGTTCCCAATAAAGTACACGAACACAAATACCCGATGTATCCGCTAAGGGGATAACATCGCACAACCAGATCCATATAGTACTAATCCGTGTTTCCAACATGTCAGCATCATGTAAAGTAATCTAAAGCAGGTATATAATCCTAAACAAGATATGAAATGATCAGAGAATGTACTCGCCTATAACCTGAGAATACTGTCCGAGGAGTGGTGTCTGGCTCTTATTAGAACAGCACAAGTCACAACAAGTCCAGAATGGTAATAATATGCACTACAATGCATTCTACATGAATCTAGGTCAAAGTCAACTCTTGGTCAACTCTGGTCAACCCTAGAAGTCAAACTAGTCTATACTAGTCTAATCTAGGTCTAACCAAACTATTCTAGGTTCACTAGGCTAATCTAGGCAATACCATGTCAAGCCATGCCTATATACATAACCAATATGCCATCTATACACTATCACCCAATATTATAACACATCCTATTACACAATATATATATAGCCTACCCCATACATACATTTCACACATTATATACATATAACTAATATATATATATAGGAACTAATATCTCACAAGCATATATATTATATATATATACAAGAAGGAATACACAAGTGTATGTGTGTGTGGAAGGGAAGTGTGGTGACTGTCAAGTGATAGTGAATACAATAGGAAAACTGTGTATACAAGTGTATGTGTAGAGTAATGTTCAAGACATGAAAAACAGGGCTAAGGGATAACAGTGCATCATGACAGTAAAGGAAAAGAAAGGAACTCAGTTTTCAACAAAATATTACCAGTATCAGCTACACCCAAAGGGAAAAATCTGGAATCAGTTACACTCTCAGGTTTTGAATACTTCAAACTCAGAAATCAAGGACAAGGGAAAGAATTAGTTTACATTCCCAGGTTGCAATGAAACTAGAAAACAGTGGGAAATTAATATGCAGTCTAACAATATGGTTAAACCTATTCTCAAGTTCACATTCCATTTCAGTTTTCTCAAGATCAATCCAACATTATATTCACAGGTTTATAGGAAAACCACATTACACACAATGAAAAGAATTCAGTTATCAACCTAATTAATTAAGCTATTCTCATTTAGGGAAAAACTAGAAACAACACAGGTTTTAGAAGGAACCATGAAATAGAAAAATCAATTCAGCTAAAAGGATTCACAGACTTTACATAGTAGTGAATCTAAATCTCAGGTTTGACAGACTTTGCATTCAACCATCCTTTATTCACAACATAATGAAGAATTTAACCTTAGGTTCAACTTACAGCCCAACTTCATTTCCAGGTTCTAAGAAAACAACATTGCAGTCAATGAAAGGAAGCAGTGAACACTCTAATAATATGGTGAAAACCATCTCAGGTTTTGACATAAATCATAACTCAAATTTTAGTTTAATAACATCATAAACTCAGTTCATATAAACAGAAAAAAAATATTAAGTTCACAACATAATGAAACCACTCAATTCGAATACCAAAATCCCATCTACTCCTCCCAAAGCCAAACTTGAATGCCACTCAATTAGTTAACCTCATATGAAACATGTAGGGATCAAAACCAATTGAAAACATATCACAAGAGAATTAAACTGGGTTGGAAAAAAAACTGGGAATAACAGTATCATACAGTATCAGAAATTACACTGTTCGACCCAAAAATCGAGCCAACACAATCATTAAACCCAAACAATATGTAACCCTATACTAACAGAGATTAACCATCATGTTTAGGACCTAACTAATCATTAAACATCATTTAAAACATTTAAAAACGATTAAAACACAAGAATACAAACACAGCATACACACGCACCAGTGGTTGCCCCGTGCACACTGAATATCGTGTCCGACACGACACGAGGACTCGTGAAACTTTACGAGCCTCGTGTCAGTCACTGACACAAGACCTATGCCAAATCCCACGCGTCGGGATGGCGAATCCTGCGCGCAGTAGCCCCCGTGTAGCAGGGTAGCTACAGTACCGTGCGCACGCACCCGCACCCGCGTGTTCCCGTGTCCCTACGACTCGACACGACACACAAAACACCACATGACACTGGGAATCCTTAGACGACACCTAGGGCTAATTTTCTGTTCAAATAGAATCCAAAATCTCGACTGGAATGTCCTTTGAGACATTTCGTCGAACACCTAGACTGCTCCCTGATACGTGTCCAATACGGACACGAAATGGGTCCAAAACCTAGGGTTAGCCTATCCTACTGTTAGGTGAGGGCTAGGGTTTCCCTAAAATGATTTTTAACAGATTTTAGGAGTAATAGATAGGATTATACCTCTATGTGCACAAGCTCCCAAAAAGCCTCAAATGAATGATTCCTCAAACTACCCAAAGTCCTTCAAATTGATTCCTTCCTGTCAAAACTTATTTCAAACAGTAAGAACAAGTGATTTAGGTCCTATTGCAATTTATTAGAGGGAAAAAGGATTTAATTTGGATTTAATAGGAATTTTTGAAGATGGAACTCACCTCTTTCTTAAAACTTGGATAAACCCTAACAAAGAGGCTAGCCCTAATTTCTAGGAGAGTATTTATAGAGGGGGGGCTGTCTAGTGGCCGGCCATAGAGTCTAGACCTAGGGTTTTGCCGAGTTGGTTGAGTCCCTAATGGTTTAAAACATGATTATGACTTGTGACTTCACAAGCCATTCTTAGACCAAACTAATTCCAATGAGTTAATCCTTATGAACTTAAGTCAACCTAGGTTTTCAAAACCTAATCACAAAGTCAAGACCTAGGTTTTCCACTAGGTTAGTCTACAAGGTCAACTTAAGTCAAAGTCTCTAAAACACCAAAAAAACAATTATTCTAAAAATCACATTAATTATAAATAATAATAATAATTCAAATTAAATTATAAAATTTTAAAAAAATGACCAAAATACCCTTATTTGGAAAACTGGGTGTTATACAATCGTCATCCTGATGGCATGTGCGGTGTGCGGAATGAATTTATACAGGGTGTGCAACAGTTTCTGCAGTTTGCCAAGGCGTTCCCTTAGTACATGGACCGTACAAGAATTAAGTGTCTATGTGTGAGATGTCACAACTTGAAATATCATTCGGAAGTGGATGTGACATATCATTTGTATTCGAGGGGTTTCATGCCAAATTATTATCAGTGGACCGCACACAGAGAACTTGTGCCTTTAGCCTCCGAGCCGGAGCCTTATTTGGAGCCTTATGTAGATGTCCACGAGCATGCTGATTACGACCAAGGATGGACGAACATGGTTTTCGATGCTGCGAGGCCTAGTTTTGATCCGAACAATCAATATGCAGCTGAGGAGGCACCGAATGCCGATGCTGCAAAGTTCATGGAGTTGCTGGAGAATGCAAGGACTCCTTTAAATCCTGGTTGTGATGACCATTCATCGTTGGAGGTGATTACAAGATTCTTGAGCATAAAATCAGATTTTAACATGTCTCAAGAATGCTATAACCGAATCCTGGAGTTAATTAAAGATATATTGCTGAAGGGTGGCAAGTTACCTAAAGACTTCTACCGATCTAAGATAATGGTGAGATCGCTCTGGATGGGGTATAAAAAAATTGATGCATGTCGCAATGGATGCATGTTGTACTATAAGGACGACAAGGATGAAGACGCCTGCAGATTTTGTGGTGCCGATCGCTTCAAGGCAACTAGTACAACAAGGACTTTTAGTGCACGCAAGCCAACAGATTCGATGTACTATTTGCCTTTGATGCCGCGGTTGCAGAGGTTGTTTATGGCAAAGGAGACAGCTGATAATATGAGTTGGCACAAGCGGAAACAAATAGATGGAGTACTGGATCATCCATCCGATAGGGTAGCATGAAAGCACTTTGATCGAGTGTATCCCGATTTTGCTTTGGAGCCGCGTAATGTTAGATTGGGGCTTTCCTTCGGCGGTTTTACCCCATTTGGACTTTCAGGCTCACAATATTCTTGTTGGCCTGTGATTGTTACTCCGTACAACTTGCCGCCTTGGATGTGTATGAAGACTCCTTACATGTTCCTAACTGTTTTTATTCCAGGTCTGAATAACCCGAAGAGGAATATCGATGTATACTTACAGCCCTTGGTAGATGAGCTGAATCAGTTGTAAGAAGTAGGTGCAACCACATATGATGTTTCCAGAAAGCAGAACTTTCAGATAAGGGCTGTACTAATGTGGACCATCAATGATTTCCCGGCCTATGGAATGTTATCGGGTTGGAGCACCCATGGTCGTCTCGTATGTCCGTATTGCATGGATCGCACTAAGGCTTTCTGTTTGAAACACGGAGAAAAACCGTGCTTCTTTGATTGTCATCGACAGTTCCTGCCAAAGGATCATCCGTACCGGAGGAACATGAATGATTTTTGTGCTGTCGTGGTAGAGAAGTCCAGTCCATCGCCACGATGGTCCGGGGACACGATATAGGAAGAAGTTAAAAAATTGTCAAGTGCTATTGAAGAGCCTACAGCGGGTACAAGTGTGATGGATTTGGCCGCGCTCACAACTGGACGAAGAGGAGTATATTCTTGGACCTACCATATTGGAGTGACCATCTACTCAAACATAACTTGGATGTCATGTATATCGAGAAGAATGTATTTGACAATATAATAAATACTGTGATGGACGTAAAGGGGAAGACGAAAGACAATCCCAAGGCCAGGTTGGACTTAGAAGAAATATGCAGACGTCCAGAGTTGCATTTGATAAAGGAAGGCAGTGGGAAGTATAAGCAGTCCAGGGCCATTTTCTCACTGGACAAGGAGGACAAAGGTAAACTTTGTAGGTGGATCCAGGGCCTAAAATTTCCAGACGGGTACGTATCGAATTTAAGAAGATGTGTTGACCCGAAGGAGAATAAACTACAGGGTATGAAGTGCCACGACTGTCATATTTTTATGGAGAGGTTAATCCCGATTGCATTTCGAGAATTCTTACCTCAGGTCATTTGGGATCCACTGACAGAGCTTAGCATATTCTTCAGAGATCTTTGTTCTACTAAGTTGCTCGTCGATCGACTTGAAAAGTAGAAGAAGAACATTACAGTAACATTGTGTAAGCTTGAGAGGGTATTCCCTCCTGGATTCTTTGACTCTATGGAGCATTTGCCAATTCATCTTTCATATGAGGCACGTGTTGGTGGACCCGTCGATTATCGGTGGATGTACCCGTTCGAGTGCCATCTAAACCACATGAAGGAAAAGGTGAAAAATAAGGCACGGGTCGAGGGTTCTATTTGTGAAGCCTATGTCCTTGAGAAGATTACAAACATTTGTTCAATGTATTTCAAGCCTCATATTGCTACAAATAGAACAAGAGCTCCGAGGAACGACGATGGAGATATAGAATATAATGATGCATTATTGAAAGTCTTCAATGCTCTTGGAAAGCCTTCTGGAAAACTAAAAAAGAGATATTTGAATGATGAGGAACTAAAGGCTGCCCAGTTATATATATTACTCAACTGCGAGGAGAATGAAGTGGAAAAGCTAGAGTGGTAAGTAAAAATCTTCAACGTTCAAGTCATCTATTTGTTGATTACGTTGTTATAATTTAACGAGTATATCCCGATATTTATTGGTTTTCAGCAAATTTAATGATGAGGTGAGGTCAAGTAGACCATACATTGCAGATGAAGAAGTAGAAGAAGAAATGAGACTTCATTTTCCGTCTTGGTTGACTGCATATGTATGTAAGAAGCTAGTTAGAATCTTCCTCCATTCACAACTGCACAAGAAATAACTTAACATTAAACTTAATTTTGTATCTTCTTGTGTTTAGGTCGATCGTCCGGACGTCATCCTTGAGAATGAATCTATTAGAACTCTTGCCAAGGGACCAATTTATGCCGTCAAAATATGGCCAAGTTATTGCGTGAATGGGTTTAAGTTCAAGTCAACAATTGCTCTCATCATAGATAGCTTCCTGGATCTTGATTCCACAAAAAATAGTTGCTTGTGTATCAAATCTACAAACTACAAAGATGTCACTCCATGTAATGATTTCTATGGCATCTTACGGGAGACCGTGGAATTGACGTACAACTATGGCATAGAGCCTGCCAAGATCGTGTTGTTCAAAGTTGATTGGTTTGATCCCATACAAGGTCAAGGATGGAAAATTGACAAGCATGGTCTTGTGGATATTAACTACCATCGTCGATACCAAGGATACAAACCATTTATCCTAACAAGTCAAGCTCAACTTGTATATTTTACAACATATCCTAGACGGGGAACAACGAGGACGACTGATGGACAGTATGCAAGACTAAAGCTAGAAATATCTACGACGTCGACGAAGTGGCTTATCAGGAGGACGAGCTGCCTCTTGTACCAAATACAGTTGATGTCGACTCAGCAGAAGTTCCCCATTCAATATCTACTTGTGCAGAAGAGGTACAAATATCCGAAGGAGAAGACGAAGGAGATGCTAGTGACGATGAGGAGGAAGAGGAAGAGGATGAGGAGGAGGAGGAGGAGGAAGAGGCAAACGAAGAAGATGAATTTTCAGAGGATGATTGAGAAACTGTGATTTTGATGTATTCATATTTCTGTAATCTTAAATTATGAACTATGATCATTTCTATTAGTATTCAAATTTTTGAAAACTTAAATTATGAACTCCAATGTATACAGATATTTCTAAACTGTCATTGTATTTATTTATATTTTTAATCATATGTTATTATCAGCATGGCAGGACGACGCGGAGGCACCTCAGGACGACGCGGAGATAGGTCAGGACGAGCCGTGTCCTTAGGTGGGCAGAGAGCTCCGTTACCAGAGGATGGCTCCGAACCATCGTCTGACCCGAGCACTCTATTATACCATACGGTCGCAGGTCCGGGTGGCAGTGCACCTGCGACGAGCAGTTCCAGGCTTGCTGATCATACTACTTCCCCTAGCCTTCCTACCGCTGACAGCAGCATGGCGGATGGGGAGCAGGTGGAGGAGGTAGTCCCTACTCCCGCCCAGGCGGATCCATACCAGAGCGACCTTCCATGCGCACCTCAGGACGAGACGAGGATGGAGATTTGGGCCGACGGTCCTACGAAGTAAGTTAAATGAATATATATATATATATATATATATATATATATATATATATATATATATATATATATTATGCATGTCTGTATATCTATATATATTCATTAATACGTCGGTTATCGTTGTATACATATATCGTCCCTCGTCGGTACAGAGAGCGTTGGGCTCCTTTCTAAGGTCCAACTATGGGGGTTTCGTGGATCAACTACTCGGATGCCTCGGAAGAGAGGAATGCATTCTGGTTTGCCCACTTTAAGGTAACTAAAGATAGTTAATTTAGTATGATTAATATAATTTTAAGCATTTTTAGAACTTATTATTTTAATTTGTAATTCTTGTAGAGGACTTATTTTTATCCACCATACCGGGCCAAGCAGATTGAGAGGCAGTTTCCTGCCGTCGCTGCCAAGTTGATACGTGATGCAATTGATGATCAGAAAGCTCGTCAGTGCTCCAGAAAGCCGATTGCTGGTTGGATCATACCTGACCAGTGGACCACGATGAGGGCTCGATTTGAGGAGCCCCGGTACAGAGAGAGGTCGGAGAAGGCGAAGGCGGCTAGGACGAGGGCCGGAAAGTTGTGTGGTGGATCGATTCCTATGACGGAGCATTTTCGTCGTCTGGTATGTAATTTATTGCAAAATATAAGATTTTATTGATAGTAGGAGTATATAATTTTCTATTTTACTAAAGAATAAAATATAACAAACACACAGGTAAAGAGGGATGAGGACGCAAACTTGGTGATCGTCTTCTTGGCCACCCATCGGAAGGACGGAAAGCTCATCGACGACCGGGCTACGCAGAGCTATGTAAGTACTAATTTAGATTTTGTTAATTTTTAACACAAATTGAAGAATATACAGATAACCATATAGTTAATAATAATTAATTACTTTAGACGTTTATTAGGCTAATTTAGGTAAGTACTGATTTATAGAGATGCACAATAATTTCTAGAAAGAGTTTGTTAGGCTACGTGATGAGCGTGCGAGTGCTAGTGTATCGGCAGAGGGAGGGGTTGGTACATCGCAGCCCTCTTCGCCTCAGTCGGAGGACGAGCTCCGGAAGACCACTGTTGGTGGTCTTCAGAGGGGTACGTACTACGGTACGGGGTCCTACGGCACATTTATTACGACGCAGGCATCCAGGGCTCCCTCTACCAGTGCGCATTCACATCCGTCACAGGTCGAGTCGTCCTTAGTCGAGGATACCATTGTCCGCCAGATTGATGAGCTGCACGACGATATGCTGAGGAGGATTTCTGAGCAGCCAGGGTCTCAGGCGCAAGGGGATGCTGCGTCGGTCACCGCACGCTTTGACGAGCTCGAGCGTACCGTACGACACGTACAAGGGACGCAGGAGTCCATTCACGACACCGTTACTAGGATAGCAGCTTGCATGGAGCAATGCTGCGCCAGACTGCTAGCCCTAGAGGAGACGCGGATGCACCCATCTCCAGCGGTTAAACTGCCTCCTTCTCCAGCGATTATACTGCCTCCTTCTCCAGCGGTTGCATTGCCTCCTCCTTCATCGTCGTCGATGGTTCTTACACCAGAGCAGTGTGCATACCTTCTTTCCAGGAGCAGTAATGCTCCTCCTGATCAGCCGTAGTCGACATATATATATATTGTTGTGTGATGGCCTATTGTTGGGTCTTTTATGTGGTTATACATACATTATTCTTATGTGGAGCATTATGTTTGACATTGTTGTTACAATTTTTCATATATCTGTGTTGATTGAAGAGATTGTGTTTCAAACGTGTTCGTGATTGTGTGTATCTGTGTTGTTTGATACTGTATTCGTGATACACACCGTCGCTGTTGTAACAAATGCTGCAAATGCTGTATTTTTTTATTTTTTTTCAAAACTAGCGACGTTCAGCGACGCCCAGCGACGAAAGTTAACGTCGCTAAGTAAGTTTCAAAACGTCGCTAACTGTGATGAATACAATCGCTGATCGTCACTAAAGGTCGCTACGTACCACATCGCTCAACGTCGCTATATGTCGGTACTATAGCGACGTAACAAAGTCGCAGAACGTCGCCATTCGGCTCTCAAGCCAGGTCAGCATCGATGCATGTCAAGTTGCTCAACGTTGCTAGGTTACGTCGGTAACTGCTGTCATTTTACGTCGCTGGTAGTCGCTGAATTAGCGACATGTACGCGTCGCTAAGTGTCGTCGCAATAGCGACGTATTGCGACGTCGTGTTGTTTAACGACTAGGTTAATCGCGATTACGTCCAAACGTCGCTAAATACGTCACTAATTAAAATTAGCGACGTATTTTCCCTATTTAGCGTCGTTCTGGGGCGTCGCTGATTTGACAGATTTTAGTAGTGTTATACATATGTCTTGCTGCTTGTTGACACGCTCGTCACACGAAAAATTAGTATCATAGATTTATTATACTTCTTGACTGTCATTACATGATTACCATGCTTGCGACTGATTCCATGAGTACTAGCTGGGCGGGAAAATATCTTAGTAGACATGTGAACAACCCATTCCATCCCTAAAATGTCTATTCTTGACTAATAGCAGCTGCACACGACACGTACAGGGTACCGGATTTACCCCTTAGTCGCTCACACGTAGAAATGGATATTTTAATATATGTAGATAGTTCTTGTTCCAGTTGTTTCATTATGTTCCTCACCACTTGCCATGCTTTACATATTTACTTGCTAGAATTTTCTGTCCTTTTCCATGATCCTATGATGCTTTATTTCCTAGTTTTCACTTCTCATATGCTATTTTCACGTTCTATGGTTCTGTTATGTTTCGGATAGCTGTTATGTGTGTGCTTGTTCCATTTCTGACTGGAAACCAACATTTTTCAGGTTAGCTGTGGCTTCACTTAGCATTGGAAGATACGGGTGTACTTGCAGGCAGAAATCTAGAAATTAGATAGATGTGGTTTCATTTGATTAATTGTAGAACCTTGTACTTTCTTTAGATGTAAATGTTATAAATATTGTAATCGATTTAGAAATATGAATGAGCAATAAATGTTCTTCAAAGTTTTCAATTTACAAAATTGAAATACTTTGAATAAGAAGCATGGCCGTGTGGAAGCTCTTTCTAGCCGCATAGTTGTTTCAGCCGCATGGCCCGTTGAACCGCATGAGCCCTTTACTACGTCATTATGCCATGCGTGCAAATCTTTTCGGGGCAGGATCCCAAGAGTTTCTAGTCTTTAATTAGCTAGTTTGTCTCGATAGCCGAAGAGTCGACTACGTTGTACGAGGCGTCGGTCTATGGTCCTCCTTTCTCTATAAATTGAAGGGTATTTGGACGGACTTCTCTCTTAGACTCTTCTTGACTAAGATTTCCTGTCTTGTTTTCTTCCTCAGACCGACAGACAACCATGGCACCTAGGGCTCCCAAGGCTGTGAAGAAGGCTGTGGCGAAGAGTAAGAAATCGGTTTCGTCTTCGACTGCCGCGTCCCTCGTTCGTCTTGACGTTCATGTTGCCATCGAAAGTAAGGACTGTGTAGAAGACTGGGTACTTTGAAACCCTAACAAAAGTTGCTCTGCTGCATGCTTCATGTATAATCCTTTGATGGGAGCTTTTTAAATTATATGGTCCGCATACACATTCCATGAACGAGCCGTATGGAGTATATCCCATTTCCGAGCCGCATAAAAGTTGTCTTTTAAACGGGCCGCATGAACATCTCTGAATATCTTCTGACTGTTTTCATCATTCATCATTTTTTTCGTCTTTTGGTTCTTGCAGTGTCTCCATCGAATGCTGAGATTGTAGTGACAGAGGAGCCGCCGCCTCCTGTCATCAAGCAGGGGTCTTCCTCTGTTAAGGAGGAGGCGATGAAAGAAGAACCGGCGCCTGAGAGGGATGACATCCTCCCAACTATCGAGACTGCTGAGGGTGGCAGCGCTGGGAATTCTGATTCTCCTATTCCAGACGAGGATCTTTTTCAATTGCATCCCTCATATGTAAGGTGGTTGAGGGAGTGGTATACGCGCTTCTGCAACTAGGGTTTAGAGGTTTCTCGTATATGTCTATCTGTAGTCTTTGTTTTGTTTTGCTTTTCTTTTTGTCTGCATGAAGAACTTTTTCCACTTGCTTGTAGTTGTGCGGATGTAACCGATTTCTGAATGAATGGAGTATATTTGCTTCACTCTTTTACCTTGTAATAATCATCTTGTTGGGACATTTTGTATGGACCCATTGCCCCTAACGTACCCTGGTTTTGGATACGGGCAACAAGTTAAAAAGAACGAACATACTTACTCAGAGGTACTAAGGAAATGGTGAGCATGAGAGTTTCTTTGACGGGGCCTTCCTGCTCAGAGGTAATGAGGACATGGCAGGAGTGGACTCAATGAAGAGGGGGTACATAGAACGACTCAGAGGTAATGAGGACATGGAAGTTCTATGTAGGGGGTGATTTGTTTTTGGCGGAAATGAAACGACTCAAAGGTAATGAGGACATGGCCATTTTGGAAATTTGTGGATCGGTTACCCTTTTTGTGCACTGGGAGTACGGGTATTAGATCATGAGGGAGGATCTCTTCCATGAAGAAAGTTCAGGGGTATGATCATACATGACTTGCTATCTGAGAGAGTGACCGGGATATGAGTTCAGAGGCACCATCGCGTACATGACTCGATATTGTGAAAGTGTGAGTTCAGTGGCACCAGCGGGTACTTGACTCGATAATCTAGGATGTTGTGGATGTGAGTTCAGCGACACGAGGGGGTACATGACTCGAAAATCTGGAGAATGATGAGTGTGAGTTCAGCGGTCATGACTCAAAAATCTGGAAAATTATGGGATGAGTTCAGCGGTACCAGCGGGCACATGAATCACTGATCTGGAGAATGATGAGTGTGAGTTCAGCGGTACCAGCGGGCACATGACTCAAAAATCTGGCAAATTGTGGGGTGAGTTCAGCGGTACCAGTGGGCACATGACTCAAAGATCTGGAGAATGTCGTTTAGACATAATATTTCTTCAGGAACTTGCCGTTGACGGGCAATATGAGCAAATCCCTATTTTTCTTGGCGAGGCGGTAAGCACCGTTGGAGAATACGACCTCGATGATAAATGGACCTTCCAATTTTGGCTGGAACTTGCCGGCGGTCTTGTGAATCATGACCATCGGCCTCCGGACTGCCAGAACAAGATCGCCCACTTGGAATGTTCTGATTTTAACCTTCTTGTTGAAGGCTCCAGAGATGCGTGCTTGGTATAGATCGATTCTTTGCTGAGCTAGGAGGCGCTTTTCATCTTAAGGCCTCCAACTCTTGTAGTCGGCGTTGGTAGTTATCATCCGTCGTCAATTAATAAGTGAGGGCGATACGGAGTGAGGGTATTTGAGTCTCCAATGGGAGAACTGCTTCACTCCCGTATACCAGGAAGAATGGTGTATTCCCGGTAGCTGTTCGGACTGTAGTACGGTACGCCCATAAACATTCACTGAGCTTCTTGTTCCAGTCGCGTTTGATGGAAGAGACAAACTTCTTGAGGAGTTTGATGATTATTTTGTTGAATGCCTCTGCCAACCCGTTCGCTGCAGGGTTGTACAGTGTCGAAGCAATATTCTGGATGCGATGTTTATCGCAGAACCGATAAAAAGCGTGGCTTGCAAACTGCGGACCATTATCGTGGATGATCCTTCGGGGCAGTCCAAAGCGATAGATGACGTGATGCTTGAGGAAGCTGATCACGTTTGAGGTTTTGACTTTTGCAAGTGGCACAGCTTCTGCCCATTTGGAGAAGTAGTCCGTGATCGCAAGTATGAAGCGATGTCCACGGGAGGAAGGTGGAGTAATTGGACCGATGATGTCCATTCCCCATGCTTCGAAGGGCCAGGATGCCACTATTGGATGTAGAAATTCGGATGGCTGGTGAATGAAGTCCGCATGGACTTGGCAGGCTTTACATTTTTTCGCATAGTCTATCGCATCTGCCACCATCGTGGGCCAGTAGTAGCCCATTCGGTGGAGACGGTCTTGCAATTTAGGGCCAGGCTGATGGGCCCCACAAACACCGTCATGAGCTTCTCGTACGGCTTCTTTGGCTTCTGCGTTCGACATACATCGAAGCAATAATCCATCATAGGATCGGCGATACAGCATTTTCGTCTCTGTATCGTAGAAGAATCTGAGAGAACGCCGTTTGATGGAGGTGGCTTCCTTTGGGCTCTCGGGCAAGATGTCGTAGACGACGAAGTCGATGAATGGTTATCTCCAATCGGGGGCATCATCGATCGTCTGGGTGGAATAACTTGCCACGAATTACATGTTGTTCTTGGAGCAGACCAGTTCGTGGCCTATCACATCTACTGATTGATGAGTATGATTTGGTACTGCTAGGGAAGCGGCCAGACCTGCCAAGGCATCGACTTCGATATTTCGGAGTCTGGGAACGTGCTCAATGAAGAACCCTTCAAACGATGAGATGATGTCGATCGCTATCTGGTGAAAGGGGATCATGTCTTCATGGCGGACCTCGTATGAGCCCCGGATCTGGTTGACGATTAACTGAGAATTGCCGTATGCTTCAAGGTATTCTACCCCCAGCTCCTTTGCAAGTTGGAGGCCAATGACCAGAGCGTTGTACTCGGCCACATTGTTAGAGCAGGGTTCCATGAGGGTGTAAGCGCGGTTAATTACCAATCCGGAAGGGGAGACTAGCACCACCCCAACTCCGACGACGATGTTGTCCTTGGGTCCAGTTCTCAAAGCACCGTCAAAGAACATTCGCCATATATCATCGTGAGAGGTTGTATACGAGTCGGCGACCTCATCTGGGATTTCATCATATATTCTGGAGGACTCCGAGCCTGGGTGGGCTGCCAAAAAGTCTGCCAGGGCTTGGCCTTTGACCGTCTTTTGTGGGACGAAGATCATATGATAAGGGGATAGCAATATGGCCCATGTAGTGAGGCAAGAGCTGAGTGCCCCTGGTTTAATCATGAGGACCCTAAGAGGGTTGACTCGTGAGATCACATGTATCGTTTGTCCCGTGATATAGTGTCGCGTCTTCTGAATGGTGAACACCAGGGCAAGGCATTCCTTCTCCACCGCGGTGTATCGGTACTCTGGCCCAATCATCATTTGGCTGAGGTAATATACGGCTTGTTCATGGCCTGTATCATTGTTTTGTGCCAGCAGGGCTCCGAGGGAATGCTCCATTGCTCGTACGTAGAGCAGGAATAGTTTTCCAGCAACCGGGGCCACCAGGACTGGAGGGTTTGACAAATATTTTTTGATGCTGTCGAAGGCCCGCTGACATTCTTCGTCCCATACGAATGAGACGCCTTTCTTCATGAGGTGGGTGAATGGCCGACATCGCCCGGAGAGGTTAGAAATGAACCTCCTGATGTAAGCTAGCCTCCCTTGAAGGCCTCTGAGTTCGCGAAGATTTCTCGGGCGTGAAACATGGCTCGGAGCTCTTGGACCTCTCTTCTTGCTTCCATGGCATCATCTGCAGCGGTGGGAGCCGTTATTTTGGGAGGATTGTTGCACGGGTTCGGTGTCGCTGAGTTTGAGTCCGTATTGACCACGGGACCCGTGCTTGTTTGGCCAGGTGTCCCTCCTTGCAGAGTTGGAAGAGCCGCTTTGATTTCATCTACAGATTTGACCAAGGCCTGTAGTATGGCCTCCAGAGTGTTGATGCGCTGGCGATCACTGGAACCACTTTGATTGCTGTCCATCATGAACACCGTCCTTATATGATGAGAAACGGAAGGGACGGTGGAGGACGTATCCTCCGAGTCATATCCATGTACCGAGAAGTCATCGGGATATGTGGGAATATTCTCTTCTGGTTCAGACTCGGAGGGAATAGTACCCCCGGCTTCAGAGCTTGCTTCATCTTGAGAGTCGTGGACGTCCTCGGGGACGTCGACCTCTGCTGTATCGAATGGGAGAGTTGTTTCCCCGAGCTCGTCTCCTTGGAACATCGAATTGTCGTAGATATTCGGAGGAGTGCTACCTCCAGTTCCAGCGACCCCCAGTGATGATGATGAATCTCTCATTGTAGCAGATTTTGTCTTTGAACGGGTACCTTAGAAAACTCCGGTAGTGGACAACTATTTAGACGACAGTTTCTTAGCTGTAGTGGTTGATACCTTTGGGCTGGAGACATTTGTCTTCTTCCCCCTTCCGTCAGTGGGAACTTTTTGAGCAGAGTTGCAGGAGACGACGGGAAGTACCTCGTCTTCTGAAGATGGCTGTTGCAGTCTTTGAAAGACGGACTGCCGGTCTTTCCGCACCGTCACATCATTGCAGCAGCAGTTGACGATGACTTGGGTGCAGTGACGTCCGTGGGAGGACTTTTTGCACCCCGATGCATCTTCACTTTCCTTACGTTTGTGGAGGATGGCCTCACGTAAGTCAGACTGGTCTGAATCGACCATGCTTGCTCCTGGGATTTTAGGAGACTTTCGTGCACTTTTCTGTCCGTTTGCCACCGGGGGCTGGACTCGAGTGGTTCTGTACAACTTTCCATCTGAGGCCCGCATAACGGTATGCGGGACGCTCAGATGATCAGAGACAGGATCAGCGGACCGAGCGTGCCAAGCACGCGCTGCCCTAGACTTCTTCGCTCTAGTGCGTAAAAGCACGTAGTAGGAAGAGTCTAGGTGATGTTGGAGAGAGTCAGACATATCTTCTTGGGAGCACAAGAGATCAGGACCATAAAACAGGCGATCGAAGACCGAACCGCGCGGGGTAGGAGTCATGCCACCGTCCTTAATAATCTTCATGCGGCTGGCAGACGTAGCCGCATAGGCTTTCTTCATGCGGTTGGGAGTCTCAGCCGCATGAGTCTTCTTTATGCGGCTGGATGATCTGGCCGTATAGATTTTCTTCATGCGGCTGGTAGATCCACCCGCATGAGCCTCCTGCATGTGGTTGGTAGATTTGGCCACAGGAGTGCTCGGTTTCTTCTCGAGGCGCATAGAGTCGTTCTTTGTCCCTGCAAGTCCAGCATCGTAGTGCTTTCCTCTGTCGGACTTGGGGACAGCAGAGTTCTCTATGGCTCGAAGTGGAGCCGTATGAGAATCGCCTTCGCCGTCTCGGGTAGCAGAGAGTACCCCATCCAGAGCTTGTGGAGGAGCAAATAATTTTGGCCTCCACTCGCGACGAGCTTTCTTTGTGCGGGTTCGCTTCTGGATCGGGCCAGCACTTCCTTCAGAGAGCATCTTTTCAAACGCCTGTTGGTCGAAACGGACGACCATCTTCTGTTGTGTAGAGCCAAGCTTGGTTGCATCCGACTGCGTCACCAACTCCTCAGCCGTGGAGAAGTTTGTCCCCAGCAGAGTCGCCATCGTGTTTGCCATAAAATATAAAAGAGCAGAATAATTATCGGAGGACTGGACTTTTACTTCACGTCACAAACTCGCTTGTACAAAGAAAGACTAGGGACGAAAGCCTAGGTACAGCAGTCTAAGTACAATTGTTTATTTTAGATTCTGGGGGGGTGACGATAGAGGCTCAGGAAAGCGACGGCCGCTCTGCCTTACTCCTTGGACGATCGGTATGTAGCCTTGGCTCCAGAAGATTGCTCGGCGTTGAAAAAATGCTCTCTTTGCTCTCTCTCTGCTTTTTCTCTCCAAGTATTCTGGTGCTCTCTCTCTGATCTCGAAAAGTGCTCCTTTCTGTATGTATATGTGCGTATGTCTCTTGTTACAAGGGAATGGCACCCTGCTATTTATAAGAATGGAGGGGACCTCATTAGGGTTTATAATGATTGTCCCTTAAAGTGGCGGCGGCCTGTTGCTCGATCAATCTGGGCCATTAATCTTGAGTGTGATGAATCTGGGTCATTTAGTGTTAGATTACCTCAAATCCTATCAGTAATTAATGCTGATTGGAATAAATCTCCATGATGATGATCTGCTGATGTCTACGAATCTGAATGAATAAATTTAATTCATTCTCCTGCCACGTGTCCCAGATTATTGGAATTTGACCTAATCTTTGATTGTAGCAAATATGGGAAATTGATTGGCTTTATGACACGTGTTCTGGGAGTCACTGAGTCGCATAAGGTTTGAGCCGCATAAGCCTGGCCACGTGTCAGGGCTGCCTAGGGAGTGGCCTTCGAGTCTTCGAACCACATGATAATCTGGACCATATAATGGATAGTGAGCCGCATGGAGATGATCCCTGTGAGCCGCATAGGGCTGACCCTTGTGAGCCGCATAAGGCTGCGTCTGCTTGAGCCGTATAGGGCTGTCTCGATCTGGGCCGTATATGACAACTTCAGCCTGAGCCGTATAAGGGGGTCTCCGCTTGAACCGCATATGGCTGTCCACGTGTCTGGGCTGCGTGGTGTTTTCTGGATCTCGGTGGGGTGTTGTGCCAGAGATTTTCTTTGATTTCCTAGGATTCTGTCATTATGACAGAGTCATAATTGCCTCTTTATGTCAGGCATGTCATTTCGTCAGAGTGGTCAGCCGTCCAAGCAATTAATGCAGTACAGTGCGGAGGGAAGAACTGTTTGCAAGCCACGTGCCTTCTCTTCCTGAGCCGCATGGAGATCACAGAGCCGCATGGACTCGTTTGAGACACATGGATCTTCTGAACCGCATGGACTATCTGAGCCGCATGGAGTTCCCTGGCCGTATGGATCTTTCTTTATTATTTTCCATGCTTCTACAGTCGCTCAACGTCGCTAGGTTACGTCGGTAACTGCTGTCATTTTACGTCGCTGGTAGTCGCTGAATTAGCGACATGTACGCGTCGCTAAGTGTCGTCGTAATAGCGACGTATTGCGACTTCGTGTTGTTTAGCGACTAGGTTAATCGCGACTACGTCCAAACGTCGCTAAATACGTCGCTAATTGAAATTAGCGACGTATTTTCCCTATTTAGTAACGTCCTGGGGCGTCGCTGATTTGACAGATTTTAGTAGTGTTATACATATGTCTTGCTGCTTGTTGATACGCTCGTCAAATGAAAAATTAGTATCATAGATTTATTATACTTCTTGACTGTCATTACATGATTACCATGCTTGCAACTGATTCCATGAGTACTAGCTGGGCGGGAAAATATCTTAGTAGACATGTGAACAACCCATTCCATCCCCAAAATGTCTATTCTTAACTAATAGCAGCTGTACACGACACGTGCATGGTACCGGATTTACCCCTAGCCGTTCACACGTAGAAATGGATATTTTAACATATGTAGATAGTTCTTGTTCCAGTTGTTTCATTATGTTCCTCACCACTTGCCATGCTTTACATATTTACTTGCTAGAATTTTCTGTCCTTTCCATGATCCCATGATGCTTTATTTCCTAGTTTTCACTTCTCATATGCTATTTTCACGTTCTGTGGTTCTGTTATGTTTCGGATAGCTGTCATGTGTGTGCTTGTTCCATTTCTGACTGGAAACCAACATTTTTTAGGTTAGCCATGACTTCACTTAGCATTGGGAGATACGGGTGTACTTGCAGGCAGAAACCTAGAAATTAGATAGATGTGGTTTCATTTTATTAATTGTAGAACCTTGTACTTTCTTTAGATGTAAATGTTATAATTATTGTAATCGATTTAGAAATATGAATGAGCAATAAATGTTATATATTGTGATTTTGAGCACCTTGGCCGTGACAGCGTTCTATTGTCGACTTCGCGGCGTAGGCTGGCTTGTACATGCACTTATATCCCGAAAAGCGGGTACGGGTCGTGACAATAACGACAATAACTTTTGACCAAATTATGATTTTGTGGTACCATCGATCCCAGTGCACTCATAGTGCTGAAATATACTAGAATGAATACTCAAATCATTGAGTTCATAAAGTTTGGCTAGTTAGTCAACGGTATATCTCGATTTACGTTTTGAACCATAACTTTCTATTGCTAAATTCCTTATTTAAATTATATTTCAGATTATTATTAGTTTAAATTAGATTTTTAAGTAATTTATTTTAGCATTAAATAATATTAATTAGGTTAATCCATTAGCCATCTTTTTATGATTTTTAGAATAAGAATCTTAGAACTGACTTATGGTTTTCGTGCACGGTTTATGGTACGATGGTATGATATGGGTTGGTAGATTTTAGGTCAGAGTTTCTCTCGTCCTCGACTCGTGAAAATGGTTTGTCCAAAAAATCAGACAAGTTTCACTATGACATTATATTACCTTTATTTTGTACTGCATGTATCTTTGTATCGTCTTTTCACTATTACTTCTTGTTGTCATCATTCTAGATTCATCATGATTACTACTTGTATACGAGAGTTATAATCATTAGAGTACATGTACATGTTCATATTTTACTTTTTATTTATCATGTTTATTGTGTATCATATTGTTAATATTTACCGTTTTGGACATGTACTTGTGAGTTAGTCGGGTGGGAGAATACGTCTAGCAGACATGTAGTACCCAGTGTAGCCCAAAGTTTATTCAGTTAGGGGACCGTCTTACAATGTTTGTTCAGTCAATACACCTCACGTGTTGACTGTCCAATTCCTAACCCAACTACATGTTGAATATTGGTATTATAAAACACACATTATATGTGATCTCTTGTTGCTATATTTTTCATTTATTTTTCTTCCATCGAGTCTACTGTTATATTATCCTCATGTTATAATTGTAATCTTTGTTACCGTATCATGTCATGCATATAGTTAGTTTTTTCTTATTATTATTTCCTTCATGCATTTATATTATATTGTGTAGTACCGTATTATGATGAACTTGTTTCAATCCTTTCTAGATATATTTTTTAGTTGACAACTCTTGATGACTTACTGTCTTGCTTTGGGTTCCTTCAATTGGAGTTAGAGATATCTTGGAGGCCAAACATAGATTCTAGTTAGATTAGAAAGTTCTTGTATATAAATATTTAGCAGGTTTGTTCCGAATATTATTGTCACGACCCGCACCCGCTTTTCGGATACGAGACGTGTCCAAGCCATCCTACGCCGCAGAGTCGGCGGTAGAACGCTGTCACGGCCATGATGCTCAAAATCACAAAATAACAAGTTTATTGCTCATTCACATTTCTATTAGATTACAACATTTACAAGATTTATATTGGAAAAAAATACAATGTTCTTACATATTTGAAATGACTACAACTTAGCTATCTAATCTCTAGGTTTGGCCTGCAAGTACACCCGAATCTCCCAAAGCTAAAGAAGCCACGGCTAACATGAAAAATGTTGGTTTTCAGTCAGGAATGGAACAAGCACACAAACCGACGGCAATACGAGAGCACAATAGAATTAACAAGATATGAAAATAACTTAAGAGAGATGAAAAGTAGAAAGTACTGATGACATGGCAGGTGGTGGAGAAGACAAGGAAAACAAATAAACTACAACTATCTTTGTGATTTGAAATATCTGTTTCGACATGTGAACGGCTAGGGGTAAATCCGGCACCCTGCACGTGTCGTGTGCAGCTGCTATTCTCCCCGAAAGACATGGAGTATAGTTCTGGGTAGTCCACATGTCTACTAAGATATTTTCCCTCCCGACTAATCCGTGTGACGAGCGTGTCAACAAGCAGCAAGACATATGTATAAACATGAAATGTATAGACTATTATGAATCGAAAAGCAATCAGAAAGTGTACTTGTATGTGGTCCTTAGCTGTGAAACCGACAATCCTGTTGGGTCCAGTATAGTCCATTTGTCTAGAGTTGATAAAGAGGTATGAATGCGATTAGCTACGATTAAAATTAATCAAAGGGGAAGACTGGTTTGAGAAAGGTAATTTCGTTTTTAATATTCTTTAGAAAAATATTTAGATAAAAATTTATAACTTAAATAAACATACTAGAAACCCTATTGATTCATATATTATTTTATTTTTTTAATCAAAATAAAAGATAGTTTTTTTAGAAAGTAGGCGTAACCATATTTTCAGAAATTCCTTAAAACCAAATAATTTATTCTAAATAAAATCCCATATAACCATATGCTAAAAATAATGTGTATGTTTATTTAAAAGGTCCATTTAAAATATTTAGCGTCAAAAATATTTAATATAACAGCCCAATACTACTAATACAAAATCTCAACAATATATAATGTTAAATTGCTTCTTATTAAAGCCTATATAGAAAACTTTTAATATATTTTATAAAACTATTTAAGTATAACAGTAATAATAATAATAAACCCAAAAATGAAGTTCTAAATAAACCTCCATTGGCTTAAGGCCCAACTAATTAAGAATATTTCGTAATGAATACCTAATGGCTTATAGATATTTTTAACAGCAATAAAGTCCAAACAATTTACATCCAATTAAAAGACCCAAATAAAGGATAATAAATAGATAAAATACTTAACTTTCTGTGTTGGTTGTAAATAATAAGAAAGTTAATAAAATAATAAAATGTCAACATTACTCTTTCCTTCCCTCAGCTTAGTTTGATAAAACAACCAGAAATATTATAAAACATTAACCTACATATATCCTCTTTGCTTTTTCGTTCCTTTATTGGGAAAGGAAGAGAGAGAGATTTAGACTACAGAGAGTGAGAGAGAGAGAGAGGGAGGGAGGAAGAGGCTCACCGAGCTTTGGAGTCTGGTCGGGGCGATTCGAAGCTGGGCGAAGTCGAGGCGACGCCAGCTCTAGACGGCTGATGCGGCGGTGGGGCTTCTCGCGGAGGAGCCAGCGAGGGTTCCGGGAAGCGGTGGGGAGACTCCACTGTGGTTGGTATGCCTGCGTGCGGTGGACATCAGCTCTGGGCCGAGATAGGGCGGCTCTGGCACACGGGAGGACGGCGCGGAGAGTCTCACGGAGGGCGGCGTGCGCGTCCTGGCGAGGGGTTGCGGCCTCCGGCGTGGGGAACAAGGGCAGGATCTGCTCACCGAGAGAGACTCGGCCACAGCCGGTGGTCGTCTCGGTCGGAGGCCGAGTGCGCCCGAACGGTGGATCCGGTGCCCAGCTCTCATCGTCGAGAACGCACGACGGAGAGGCGTTCGGCTGCGGGCGGTACTGGAGGATGCGGTCGAGCAGTGCTGGATACTCGGCCCACCGGTGCTGGCACGGCTGCAGGAGGTTTCGGCCAAGACAGATCTGCGGCTGGTAAGTGATGGTGGCTGTGGTGTTTGGGGTTATGTGTCGAGCGAGTACGACAAAGAGGGGAAGAGGGCTTGGCCGGTGGTATTGTCGGAAGAGGGACTGGGGTTGGAGACATGCAGGGACGACGCTGGGCTGGTCGGGGATGGCGGGATCTGGTTGTGGGTAATGGGAGTGAAGTGTCGGGCTTGTCCGACACGGCGTAGAATGTATATGTATAACTAATGGAAGGAAAACTAGATGAATACGGACACGGACACATTACACAATGGCTACGGAGGTGGTGATGTCTAGTTGTTGATTGTTTTGGCTGGGCTCTATATGTTGAGAAGACATGGGACGTTGAGTTGGATGACTACAGGAAGGTGGAGAATTGGGAGTGAGTTCGTATACAAGGGAGTCAGGAGAAAGGTTTGGCTGAATGGGGTCCTATATATGAAAAAAATTGCTTAGGATATCATGGGGAATACTAATGAGATTATGGTATATCTTGATTAAAATCTACTACTATTAAATTATTTCAACTAGTATTTAATGCATCCCGATAAATCAATTCACCCGATTTAATATTAGCAACTTGATTTAAATCATAAATCCAAATCCAAATCAAATAACCTCAAATTAGATCTAATCAAAATATATTAAAGATTGCAATAATGATTTAAAGTAATACTCGATGTTATCAATAATTTAAAGCTTATCAATATATTTCAAATCTTAATTCAAAAATACTATTCAATCTCATTGTAATAAATCAAGGATAAAATAAAATAAATTATAATATTATATCAAATATTTCTAGAAGTACATTTTGTAAAATAAGTCAGTAAATATATTTTTTGACCTTCAAATATATATAATTTTGGAAAGTATTTTTAAACACCTTAAGAACATATATTAAAGTCCCCAACAAAATTCATTTATCCAAATAATTATATAACCATATTTATCTATAAATCTCAAACCTTAATATTGTATATGAATTCCAACTAAATATTTAAACCCAATATAGGGTTAGGGTTGGGGTTTTAGGATTCGGGAAATTAGGGATAGGGAATTGGGGATTTGGAATTGGGATTAGGGTTAGGGTTAGGAATTGGGGATTCGGGATTGTATCTGGGCGTGTCCAACCTGACACGGGAAATGTAAATGTAATAGAGTAATATACATATATATGTATTTAAATCAACTTTTGAAAATAAGATCCAAAGTAGTAACCAACCTCTTCCATAATTATAACAATATTATTTTACAAAATATTAGAACTAATTAGCACTCTCAAAATATTTAATTTAAAACTACTTTGATCAAATAACATTTGCAAAGTCTCGACGAAAGATTTAAACACGGTAAACAAAATAAAATAAAAATTTGAAAATTCGGGAGGAGGAGTTACAAATCTACCCACCTTAGAAATAAATTCGTCCTCGAATTTAGGAATGTCGAGTATAGATAGGCTGAAGGAAAGGTAGCAACATGAATTTTAGTAACACTACCAAAAAAACCAACTTTAGCGACGGCCAGATCCGTCGCTTATCCGTCGGTAACATTTTTTACCGACGTAGTGGCGACGGATATTTGATGAAAATGGCCGTCGGGAAAAACGTCGTCGCTAAAAAATGTCCGTCGCTAAGCCGTCGGACAAATAATTATCCGACGGACTAGCGACTGGTTAGCGACGGTTGTCTTTCACCTACTTAGCGACGGATTAGCGACATGTTCCCGTCGGTTTACATGCCATATAATATTAAAATATCCGTCGCTAATCCGTCGTCAATAGGTCGGTAAAAGCGTATCAGAGAGGTTCCTGATACGCAAAATCAGTCGCTATTCCGTCGCCATTCCGTCGTTAACCTCGACGTTATAGCGACGTATTAGCGACGGGTAGGTCGTCGGCCTGGTTCTGGAAAGCTTCCATATTTCCAGAACCATGTCGACGGATAATTGGTCGCTCATCCGTCGCTAGTCCGTCGTCATCCTCGACCGATTAGCGATGGATTAGCGACCAACTATCCGTCGCTAAGTCTCTGGAAACCTACCATATTTCCAGAACCATTTCGACGGATTAGCCGTCGCTAGGTAGTCGCTCTTCCGTCGGTAACTGCAAAATATTTTATATCACCCAGTTAGCGACGGATATTCCGTCGCTCTTCCGTCGGTAACTGCAAATATTTATATAATCCGTCGCTAGTTAGTCGCTAGTCCGTCGCTAAATGTAACATCAATTAAAAAAAATTACAGAAACATTCTATTTCCTTTTCGTAAATATTACACATTCATAATATCCAATATCCAAACATCCATGTACGATCAACAAATATCCAAATATCCATCCAAACATTACATGATCAACAAATATCCAAATTCATGATATCCAATATCAAATATCCAATAACAAATATCCAAATATCCAAATTCATAATATCCAAATATCCAAATTCATAATATCAAAAAACAGTACAAATATCATTTTCCCGGAGATGGATCGCGTGGTCGTCTCGGTGCCGCCTCGGCTCTGCGGATGTACTCTTCCACCATGTACGCCGGCACCTGGGACAACACATGCTCTGGAAGCGTGCGGAGCTGCTCTGCCGACATCATGTCCATGAGCCCAATGAGCGCAGTATCCGGTACCAGGCGGACCTCGGCATTACGGTCAAATGAATAACGTCCAGGGTCGGAAGGACCGGCAACCGCAGTAGACGTACCGGGAGCAGACGGATCTGGACCGGGAGCAGAAGGACGCGGAAGGCGCTCCAGCACATCCGACATTAGACTCCGCATTTCCGACATATCGGAGGTGAGGGTCGCAAGCTGCTTCCTCATATCGTCCGACGGGGGGCGCGGAAGGAGGCGGGGGCGGTGGATATCTCGGAGTCGCGCCCTGCAACGACGCCGCCAGGGAACCTACGCCGTAGACGCGCCCTTTATTAAAGCCGCCGACAGACTCTACGAACACGTCGTCGTAGCGAGCGGCCATAGAAGAGGGCGTCTGGGTGGGCGTCGTTTCGCCGACAACCTCGGCAGGGGGCTCAATCGGACTAAGGGCCTCACGATATGCAGCCTATCCAATGAATGTGTTTATACTATAAGTTTTCCTAAATTATAATCTAAATCCTATGTTTCCCTAAGTTATAATTTGAATCCTACGTTCACCTAATTAAGTTAACAATAATTATATTTCTAATATAAATCTCATAAACGTAATTACTTACATCAGTCGCCTGGGCCCTCGCGTCGACGAAGCTCCCGTCTGTCCGCCTCTTGTGTGTATGCAGGAATACATCGTAGGCGGTGACCGACTCCGGCTCTCTCCCCTCCTTTACCGCCCGTTTTGCCTGCATACGAAATATACGTCGAATTTAATTAACTACGTATATTAATAGTACCGAATTTAATAGTGAAATGAATTTGCGGTATCTCACCAAATCTGCACGCGTCGCTGCGTGGGGCTTTGAACCTCCCGTATGCAGACCAGCGGCCTGTCTGCTCGCCTTCGCTTTCTCTGATTTCTCCCTGTACTGAGCAGTATTCATCTTATCCAACATCTGCTCGTAGTACTCCTCCCGGAGCCACTTCTTCCTCGAATGCGCCGTACGAACGTCGTACACCGCATCTCGTATCTTCTTTCCGGCGGCGGCTTTGTAGGCCTTACGAATCAACTCATCGCGATGGGGGGGGCCACCAGAACGTCGTCTGACATACAAATTAAATTATTACGTAATTAAAAAATTAGTGGATTAAAGAATAATTAATAATTAACCAAAAGATATATATATACCTTCATCTCCTCGAGCCAGACGTACTGCATGTTCTGAGGCACCTCAGAAAAATTGAGGTAGGGGCCATGGTAGTTTTCCCGGATAATTTGCCCGAGTATCCGGGGCAGCATCATACGGGAAAAACCTACAAAGAAGCAAAGACTGGATTATTAACTTGAATAAATGAAACAAATTTAATAAATTAACTTAAATTTACTTACGTATCACCCGCGGGCCATAGCTCTCGTCGGTTCTCGCCTATCGGCCTCTCTGGAGGCGTCGGAGGATCCGCGGGTCCGCGGATGTACTCACCGGTAGCAGGATGAAGCTGAATCCGGGGGTACTCCGGAGCCCACCCTGCAGTAACTGATGGTGTACCCGCTGGTGCATCCGGGGGCGGAACGGATCCGCTAGCGGATGGAGTCTCAGGCCTCGATGAAGATGAAGGATGGGTCGCAGAGATAGATCGACGGCGGGAAGAGTCTGTGGCCGGGCTCTCCAGGTCGGGATCGGAGGACTCTATATCCGGGGTATGTGGAAGGCGACCACGACCGCTACCACCACGACCGCTACCATCACGTCCACGGCCGCTACCATCACGTCCACGGCCACCGCTACCACCACGCCCACCACGGCCAGTACCGCCACCACCAGCACCACCACGGCTACCAGCAGCACGAGTGGTAGTGACCATGACCTGTAAATAGAACACATAAATATAATTAACAATATAGAAGTATAAATGAATATAAAACTGAACTAAAATATATATACCAGCAGCAGGGCGGCGAGTGCCGTCAAGACAATGAGAACTAAGAGTGCCATCTGTAAAAAGAAAATCATACAATAAGTAGATGATCGAACGACAAAAACATAAACTGAAATAAGAATGTGTCCGTCTAAACTGAATTCACTAAGTTAGTTGTAAGTGCTTCTAATATATACCGATATTTAATCTAATCATCGTTATCGTCCTCGTCCTCATCGTCATCGTCATCGTCATCGTTCTCATCCTCATTCTCATCGTCGACTTCATCTATATCATCATCCTCATCGTCGACTTTATCTGTATCATCATCCTCATCCTCATCCTCATCCTCTTCTCTTCTTCTTCTTCTTCTTCTTCTTCTTCTTCTTCTTCAGGCTCAATACTTGGGACAAGACGCCTCTTTCTCCCCTGGTTGACAGCTAAGTCTTGTATATCAACCTCTTCCTCCCCTCTATTTTCCTCAGCATGAGGTATATCGACATCTTCCACGTCCATGGTATCCGACTGTTGTCCCATGTATTGGGGCTTCTCGATCTGGTCCTCTTGGTATGCTGGGTCTCCAACGTTAAATGTATTTCTAGATTTAATCTTGCATACTGCCCACCAGTCAAATCGATCTCTACGACGCCTTGGGTAGCTTGTATAGTAGACTTGAACAGCCTGACTTGCTATCGCAAACGTGTCGGACCCTCTATACCTCCTGCGATGATTTATATCGACGAATCCAAATTGTTTATCGATTCTCCAACCGATATTTGGTCTCGTATCGAACCACTCACATTTGAACATCACAATATGCATATCATATGGGCCACTATATTGTAAATCTACAATCTCCCGAAGCACTCCATAATAGTCAAAGTCCGGCTCGTCGTCATAGATGGTGCCTCTTATGCAAACACCAGAATTCTTGGTATCGAAGCCGTCATTGAGAAATTCGGCATTTATAGCATGCTGAGTTGACTTAAACTTGAAGCCATTAACGACATAGCCTGACAAAGTCTTTGCATGCTTCTTCGGTCCCAATGCCAAATAACGAATGCTCTCATTTATGAGTGTTGTTTCAGGCAATAAAACCTGTAAACATGTATTGATAATTTAAATATTTTAGCTGCATATATTTTAATGGTAGCCGCATAACATATTATCTCAGTTACTTACGTATTTACGAAACCAGGACGGAAAGGTACAATCAACCTCTCTTTGAAGTCCCTCATCTGTAATATATGGTGTCCTCATTTTGACTTCACCTCTAAATACACTGTTAGAGAGAATAAAAATAAGTGTAGTCACTTAATTCACCAAATTATAGATTATAACGAGGCGTAGTCACTTACTTTTCCAAATCTCTCACTTCTTGTATATCACAATTTAACAAGACATATCGGTGAGCGGTATCATACTCATCGTCGGTCAACCACCGTTTCTTACTAGCCCCAATAGGCTTGCCCCTTAAATTGAATATACCTCCATCCTCAACGTCTTCTTCATTCCTTTGAGGTCTATTTCGATTTGTCTCGACATGAGTATCGAAATAAATGGAGCAGAAATTTGACACCTCCTCGATAAGATATGATTCGCATATCGAAGCCTCTATATGAGCCTTGTTGCCAACTTTCTTCTTTAGATGGTGTAGGTACCTAAAGAGACAAATTATCTTGAGAATTAACAATGAATTGTAAAATCCACTTAAATTTCACTTAAATTATATCGGTTTTTATTTACCTTTCAAAGGGGTACATCCATCGATAATGAACAGATGCACCGACTCAGGAGTGTGTCTGGCTCCTATTTAGAACAGCACAGGTCACAACATGTCCAGAATAGCAAAACAGAGCTCTACAATGTATATCGGTATCGGACTATTCCTACGAGTATTGGTATCGGCGATATCAATACTCGTGTGAATAGGAGATTGCAATATAAGTCTAAGCTATCTAGCTAACATGTATACTTGCATTTACATTGTATCATAACTTGTATCTAGTTACCTTGCTAATCATGTATATACTCTTAACATATATGTGAAGACACTATACTAACATGTATTTAAATCAAGGTTCAAAGTATCGGTATCGGAATCGGTAGTATCGGCGGTATCGGTAGTATCGGCGATATCGGTAGTATCGGTAGTATCGGCGGTATCGGTAGTATCGGCGGTATCGGTAGTATCGGCGATATCGGTAGTATTGGTATCGGCGATATCGGTAGTATTGGTATCGGCGATATCGGTAGTATCGGCGGTATCGGATCGAAGTATCGGATGTTTAGTGCAGGGTACGTGACATTGTGAAAGCAATACAAAGTAGCAGTAGGTCTAATAAGTCTCAGTAGGCCTAACCAAGCCTAGTCTAGCAATCACACACACCATCACAAGCCATAGAGAACACATATTACATATATATACATGTTGACATTACATTCTCATATTATCCAACATTGCATTTATAACTTGCATATATATACCACTCATTAACTTACACTATCACATGCATTGTACACTACATTATATTTTATATCATTGCCTACCTACATACATTCCTAATACTAGCATATATATACATGGCCTATATTTCATAATCTCATGCTTGCCTACACTATAGGTATAAGACATGGGTTAAAATCAATTAGATACATTATACATACATGTCAATATTCTACATTACCAACGTGTATTCCTACATTACATATATTCATATACCCATGCATTTCATCATTATTTAACTTGCATATGTCATCATGGTAGGACATAAAGTATCATGATGCATTAACTACTTGGATATGTTATACATTCAAGTCCAACATGCTTGTGTTGTGTACAAA
>JANAVB010009799.1:313372-438012 GCA_029216955.1 Iris pallida
GTCGCTAGGTAGTCGCTCTTTCCGTCTAACTGCAAAATATTTTATCACCCAGTTAGCGACGGATATTTCCGTCCCGTCTTCCGTCGGTAATGCAAATATTATATAATCCGTCGCTATTAGTCGCTATGTCCTGCTCTAATGTAACATCAATTAAAAAAAATTACAGAAACATTCTATTTCCTTTTCGTAAATATTACATTCATAATCCAATATCCAAACATCCATGTACGATCAACAATATCCAAATATCCATCCAAACATTACATGATCAACAATATCCAAATTCATGATATCCAAATCAAATATCCAATAACAAATATCCAATACCAAATTCATAATATCCAAATATCCAATTCATAATATCAAAAACAGTACAAATATCATTTTCCCGAGATGGATCGCGTGGTCGTCTCGGTGCCGCCTCGGCTCTGCGGATGTACTCTTCCACCATTAAGCCGGCACCTGGGACAACACATGCTCTGGAAGCGTGCGGAGCTGCTCTGCCGACATCATGTCCATGAGCCCAATGAGCGCAGTATCCGGTACCAGGCGGACCTCGGCATTACGGTCAAATGAATACGTCCAGGGTCGGAAGGACCGGCAACCGCAGTAAGACTACCGGGAGCAGACGGATCTGGACCGGGCAGCAAGAACGCGGAAGCGCTCCAGCACATCCGACATTAGACTCGCGCATTTCCGACATATCGGGGTGAGGTCGCAAGCTGCTTCCTCATATCGTCCGACGGGGCGCGGAAGGAGGCGGGGGCGGTGGATATCTCGGAGTCGCGCCCTGCAACGACGCCGCCAGGGAACCTACGCCGTAGACGCGCCCTTTATTAAGCCGCCGACAGACTCTACGAACACGTCGTCGTAGCAGCGGCCATAGAGAGGGCGTCTGGGTGGGCGTCGTTTCGCCGACAACCTCGGCAGGGGGCTCAATCGGACTAAGGGCCTCACGATATGCAGCCTATCCAATGAATGTGTTTATACTATAAGTTTTCCTAAATTATCTAAATCCTATGTTCCCTAAGTTATAATTTGAATCCTACGTTCACCTAATTAAGTTAACAATAATTATATTTCTAATATAAATCTCATAAACGTAATTACTTACATCAGTCGCCTGGGCCCTCGCGTCGACGAAGGCTCCCGTCTGTCCGCCCTTGTGTATGGCAGAATACATCGTAGGCGGTGACCGACTCCTCCGCTCTCCCCCCTCCTTTACCGCCCGTTTTGCCTGCATACGAAATATACGTCGAATTTTAATTAACACGTATATTATAGTACCGAATTTAATAGTGAAATGAATTTGCGGTATCTCACCAAATCTGCACGCGTCGCTGCGTGGGGCTTTGAACCTCCCGTATGCAGACCAGCGGCCTGTCTGCTCGCCTTCGCTTTCTCTGATTTCTCCCTGTACTGAGCAGTATTCATCTTATCCAACTCTGCTCGTAGTACTCCTCCCGGAGCCACTTCTTCCCTCGAATGCGCCGTACGAACGTCGTACACCGCATCTCGTATCTTCTTTCCGGCGCGGCTTTGTAGGCCTTACGAATCAACTCATCGCGATGGGGGGGCCACCAGAACGTCGTCTGACATACAATTAAATTATTACGTAATTAAAAAATTAGTGGATTAAAGAATAATTAATAATTAACCAAAAGATATATATATACCTTCATCTCCTCGAGCCAGACGTACTGCATGTTCTGAGGCACCTCAGAAAATTGAGGTAGGGGCCATGGTAGTTTTCCCGATAATTGCCCGAGTATCCGGGGCAGCATCATACGGGAAAAAACCTACAAAGAAGCAAAGACTGATTATTAACTTGAATAAATGAAACAAATTTAATAATTAACTTAAATTTACTTACGTATCACCCCGGGCCATAGCTCTCGTCGGTTCTCGCCTATCGGCCTCTCTGAGGGCTCGGAGATCCGCGGTCCGCGGATGTACTCACCGGTAGCAGGATGAAGCTGAATCCGGGGGTATACTCCGGAGCCCACCCTGCAGTAACTGATGGTGTACCCCCCTGGTGCATCCGGGGGCGGAACGGATCCGCTAGCGGATGGAGTCTCAGGCCTCGATGAAGATGAGGATGGGTCGCAGAGATAGATCACGCGGGAAGTCTGTGGCCGGGCTCTCCAGTCGGATCGGAGGACTCTATATCCGGGTATGTGGAAGGCGACCACGACCGCTACCACCACGACCGCTACCATCACGTCCACGGCCGCTACCATCACGTCCACGGCCACCGCTACCACCACGCCCACCACGGCCAGTACCCCCACCACCAGCACCACCCACGGCTACCAGCAGCACGAGTGGTAGTGACCATGACCTTAAATAGAACACATAAATATAATTAACATATAGAATATAATGAATATAAACTGAACTAAAATATATATCCAGCAGCAGGGCGCGAGTGCCGTCAAGACAATGAGAACTAAGAGTGCCATCTGTAAAAAGAAATCATACAATAAGTAGATGATCGAACGACAAAAACATAAACTGAAATAAGAATGTGTCCGTCTAAACTGAATTCACTAAGTTAGTTGTAAGTGCTTCTAATATACCGATATTTAATCTAATCATCGTTATCGTCCTCGTCCTCATCGTCATCGTCATCGTCATCGTTCTCATCCTCATTCTCATCGTCGACTTCATCTATATCATCCTCATCCTCATCGTCGACTTTATCTGTATCTCATTCCTCATCCTCATCCTCATCTCTTCTCTTCTCTTCTTCTTCTTCTTCTTCTTCTTCTTCTTCAGGCTCAATACTGGGACAAGACGCCTCTTTCTCCCCTGGTTGACAGCTAGTCTTGTATATCAACCTCTTCCTCCCCTCTATTTTTCCTCAGCATGAGGTATATCGACATCTTCCACGTCCATGGTATCCGACTGTTGTCCCATGTATTGGGGCTTCTCGATCTGGTCCTCTTGGTATGCTGGGTCTCCAACGTTAAATGTATTTCTAGATTTAATCTTGCATACTGCCCACCAGTCAAATCGATCTCTACGCGCCTTGGTAGCTTGTATAGTAACTTGAACAGCCTGACTTGCTATCGCAAACGTGTCGGACCCTCTATACCTCCTGCGATGATTTATATCGACGAATCCAAATTGTTTATCGATTCTCCAACCGATATTTGGTCTCGTATCGAACCACTCACATTTGAACATCACAATGCATATCATATGGGCCCTATATTGTAAATCTACAATCTCCCGAAGCACTCCATAATAGTCAAAGTCCGGCTCGTCGTCATAGATGGTGCCTCTTATGCAAACACCAGAATTCTTGGTATCGAAGCCGTCATTGAGAAATTCGGCATTTATAGCATGCTGAGTTGACTTAAACTTGAAGCCATTAACGACATAGCCTGACAAAGTCTTTGCATGCTTCTTCGGTCCCAATGCCAAATAACGAATGCTCTCATTTATGAGTGTTGTTTCAGGCAATAAAACCTGTAAACATGTATTGATAATTTAAATATTTTAGCTGCATATATTTTAATGGTAGCCGCATAACATATTATCTCAGTTACTTACGTATTTACGAAACCAGGACGGAAAGGTACAATCAACCTCTCTTTGAAGTCCCTCATCTGTAATATATGGTGTCCTCATTTTGACTTCACCTCTAAATACACTGTTAGAGAGAATAAAAATAAGTGTAGTCACTTAATTCACCAAATTATAGATTATAACGAGGCGTAGTCACTTACTTTTCCAAATCTCTCACTTCTTGTATATCACAATTTAACAAGACATATCGGTGAGCGGTATCATACTCATCGTCGGTCAACCACCGTTTCTTACTAGCCCCAATAGGCTTGCCCCTTAAATTGAATATACCTCCATCCTCAACGTCTTCTTCATTCCTTTGAGGTCTATTTCGATTTGTCTCGACATGAGTATCGAAATAAATGGAGCAGAAATTTGACACCTCCTCGATAAGATATGATTCGCATATCGAAGCCTCTATATGAGCCTTGTTGCCAACTTTCTTCTTTAGATGGTGTAGGTACCTAAAGAGACAAATTATCTTGAGAATTAACAATGAATTGTAAAATCCACTTAAATTCACTTAAATTATATCGGTTTTTATTTACCTTTCAAAGGGGTACATCCATCGATAATGAACAGATGCACCGACTCAGGAGTGTGTCTGGCTCCTATTTAGAACAGCACAGGTCACAACATGTCCAGAATAGCAAAACAGAGCTCTACAATGTATATCGGTATCGGACTATTCCTACGAGTATTGGTATCGGCGATATCAATACTCGTGTGAATAGGAGATTGCAATATAAGTCTAAGCTATCTAGCTAACATGTATACTTGCATTTACATTGTATCATAACTTGTATCTAGTTACCTTGCTAATCATGTATATACTCTTAACATATATGTGAAGACACTATACTAACATGTATTTAAATCAAGGTTCAAAGTATCGGTATCGGAATCGGTAGTATCGGCGGTATCGGTAGTATCGGCGATATCGGTAGTATCGGTAGTATCGGCGGTATCGGTAGTATCGGCGGTATCGGTAGTATCGGCGATATCGGTAGTATTGGTATCGGCGATATCGGTAGTATTGGTATCGGCGATATCGGTAGTATCGGCGGTATCGGATCGAAGTATCGGATGTTTAGTGCAGGGTACGTGACATTGTGAAAGCAATACAAAGTAGCAGTAGGTCTAATAAGTCTCAGTAGGCCTAACCAAGCCTAGTCTAGCAATCACACACACCATCACAAGCCATAGAGAACACATATTACATATATATACATGTTGACATTACATTCTCATATTATCCAACATTGCATTTATAACTTGCATATATATACCACTCATTAACTTACACTATCACATGCATTGTACACTACATTATATTTTATATCATTGCCTACCTACATACATTCCTATATACTAGCATATATATACATGGCCTATATTTCATAATCTCATGCTTGCCTACACATATATATGTATAGACATGGGTTAAAAATCAATTAGATACATTATACATACATGTCAATATTCTACATTACCAACGTGTATTCCTACATTACATATATTCATATAACCATGCATTTCATCATTATTTAACTTGCATATGTTCATCAATGGTTAGGACATAAAGTATCATGATGCATTAACTACTTGGATATGTTATACATTCAAGTCCAACATGCTTGTGTTGTGTACAAAGGTGGCAGGAGAGTGTAGTAGGTTAGGATGAAATATCAGATTTTGTGTTGTGTACATGTGTTCAGGAATTTGAAATCAATGACAGTGAGAATATCTCAGGTTTGGTTCCAGTTGGTGTGACAGGAAGGAAATTCAACACCCCCCTCCGACCCCCCTGCCCTCTCCACCCCCCACCCCCCCGACCCCCCAGCCCCATTCAACACCCCCCCCCCCCGACCCCCCTGCCCTCTCCACCCCCCACCCCCCCCCGACCCCCCTGCCCCCATTCCCCACCCCCCCGACCCCCCGACCCTCATTCCCCACCCCTCCCCCCTGCCCCCATTCCCCACACCCCCCCGACCCCCTGACCCCATTCACCACCCCCCCCGCCCTCTCCACCCCCCCGCGAAGCCGACCCCCCCCACTCCCCCCCCTCCGGCCCCAAAACACAAAATTAGAGAAAATTAGAGAGAGAGAGAGAGATAGAGAGAGAGAAGAGAGACCTGGTAGAGAGAGAGAGAGAGCCGTGAGAGAGAGAGAGAGGAGCCGCGCGCGAGAGAGGGAGAGCCGCGAGAGAGAGAGAGAGTTTGGGGGGAATGAAAAATTCTCCCCCGTCGGTTCAATTTAAGTTAGGGCACAGAATCTAGCGACGGAATACCGACGGAATAAAGTAGTCGCTAAACCGTCGCCAATTAAAAGGTATTTTCCGACGGCTATATCCGTCGCTAGGTAGTCGCCAAAGTTCCCGCCAATGTTATAAAGATTTTGCCGCCAACATTTGCGACGGATAAGCGACGAAAAAATAATCCGTCGCTAATGTTCGTCGACTTAGCGACGGAAATCCGACAAATTTTTACATTTAAAATTGAAAAAAATTATGTTGTGTTGTCTGTCGCTAATTCGTCGCTAAGATGTCGGAAATTGGTCGCTATTAGCGACGGAATCCGTCCGTCGCTAAATGTCCGTCGGTAAAGTGGGGTATTTTAGTAGTGTAAGATCGATATTGACCGATAGGATAAAATCAAGGGTAACCAAAACTTGCTTAATAAGAATTTTTTATCAAAGAATTAGTGATCAAGTATTGACCACGGGAGGATGGAAGTGGAGAAGTACCTAGATATGGCTTGGTGCTGGAGTCTTAGGCTGCGGTCTTGATTCAACAGGTCCCAAAGGTTCAAGAAATCGATAACCCTAAGGACATTTCACTAATCGAAGACCCTACCCACCTTAGAAATTTCTTCTCCGAAATTTCGAATGGCATAATTAGTCATGATCAAGAAATGATATGATCGCTGATCAAATGAATTAGGTCATGAATAAAATTAAAATTTTAAGAAAAGATACTATGTGGCACGATTAGCTACCCTTGGAATTGTATAGGTATGATCAATGGTCAAAATTTTAGGCTGATGCTAAACATGGAAAAATTACTTAGATAAATTTAAGAAGTAGTTCGCGATCAAGGCTACTCATGCAAGTCATCTAAGCATGATTAAAATTAAAAGCTCGCACAAGCATGAACATGAACAAAATAGTCATGATCATAGTAGGATAGGAGTATGACATTAGCAATAATTGAGTTGTCGTTTAGGCATGATTAAAATTATAGTCAGATAGTTTAGTCACGATTAAAGTCGTTCAGGAACGGTCAAAATTCAAATTTGTTTGGCACAATGAAATATTTAGGCAAAATTATTTAGGCATGATTACGGACTCAAAATCAAAAAACACGCGAATTGACATAATCGAGATATAATCAAATAGTCTAGCTCGATCAAAAAGTCGTAATGATGATCCAATTTTAATTCGTCTTAGCACGATCAATTATGTAGGCATAATCCAAGAATCATAATCTAGGTGTGATTATGAATCTAGTGGAAGGAAATAAAATTAGGTTTAAAAGATGACGATTCGAAAATAGGAAGATACGAAGGAAAAGAACAACCAGTTTATTAAGAAGATTGAAACCAGGAATAAGGCACAATCAATTTGAAAACTTAATAGTCACATGCCAATAAAGAACGTAGCCTCTATGGTATTCAAAAACCGTAAGCACACTTGAAATCATTTACTGAAAATTCATGCCTCGCCAGTGTACATCTGGCTACAGTAAACTCTTGGTTTCATGACTCTAAATAGGATACGGCATCGAATATTCTATTAACTATATCCAATGTTGGCATAATAATTCAAAGATTAAATAGGACAAATAAGACATAGTTTCGATAATACACGATAACCTACGCTTACTTGGAATTACTTCAACTTAGGGATCATGCCTCGCTAGTGCGCTGTTGGCTGCAGTGAATCCATGGTCTCCATAAGTCAAGTAAATGGCGACAGTGCGCTTCTGTCTTGCCATTGTAAGTCACCGATCATTCTTTCAACTATATCCATAAAATTTCAAAGGGGCTTCTAAATTTTTTTAAATAAATTGACTATGATGGAGGAAGCTAGAAATTTGAATAAATTGATCATGATAGGTAAGTGTACGTATCTGTCCTTGGAGTGAAAGTATCTGTACTAAAATTAGACGATTGATTAGGAAGGGAGTGATCGAAGATAGGAGAAATACAAACTTTAATTTCTGTTTCTCTAATATTCAAGATTGAGGAGAGAAGATTTTCCAAACTTTCGAAAAGAGGGGTTACAGTCAAGAATTGGGTTCCAGGAAGGCCTAAGTTGATAAGTAAATAATCTACCCACCTTAGGTCATATCGTCGTATCAAAATGTAATGGTGTATCTATAAAACCTTCCAGGTCATCTAAATTTAGTAAATTGCATGGCCTAATCCTTAACTACCCAATAATCAAATTAATAAGGGACTCCTATTCCTAGTCATTCTCCTAAATTAATTCAATACTAATTGTGAATGAGCATTCCCTAGTCGCAGGCTCACAATAGTACGACTAACTTAAGTACTATCACGAGTTCACAATCTTTTGTAAAAACCGACCAGCATGGGCCACCACAAAAACTTGTCATGATCCGTACCCAGTTTTCGGATACGAGACGTGTCCAAGCCAGCCTACGCCGCAGAGTCGGTGGTAGAACGTTGTCACGGCCATGATGCTCAAAATCACAAAATAACAACTTTATTGCTCATTCACATTTCTATTAGATTACAACATTTACAAGTTTTATATTGGAAAGAAAATTACAATGTTCTTACATATTTAAAATAACTACAACTTAGCTATCTAATCTCTAGGTTTGTCCTGCAAGTACACCTGAATCTCCCAAAGCTAAAGAAGCAACGACTAACCTGAAAAATGTCGATTTCCAGTCAGGAATGAAACAAGCACACAAACCGACGGCAATGCGAGAACACAATAGAATTAACAAGACATGAAAATAACATATGAGAGATGAAAACTAGAAAGTACTTATGACATGGCAGGTGGTGGAGAAGACAAGGAAAACATATAAACTACAACTATCTATGTGATTTGAAATATCTATTTCAACCTGTGAACGGCTAGGGGGTAAATCCGGCACCCTGCACGTGTCGTGTGCAGCTGTTATTCTCCACGAAAGATACGGGGGATAGTTCTGGGTAGTCCACATGTCTACTAAGATATTTTTCCTTCTGACTACTCTGTGTGACGAGCGTGTCAACAAGCAGCAAGTGTCGCGACCCGCACCCTAGAGTAAGGGCACGAGACGTGGGTACGTCCAGCCTACGCTGCAGTGTCGGCGGTAGAACGCTGTCCTAGGTCACAACATCTAACAGTTAAAGGTAATAAACAGTTATACTCCCCGAATGGGGGTGACATAACAGAATATATCTCAATCACAGCTAAGGTAGAACAGGATAAAGATGGAATGATATAAAAGATGCAAGATCCAAATCCACAGAAATACAAATAGAGAGAGCTAAGTGTCTATGATAAACTCCACTAACATCCAGACATAATACAGATCCAAAATATATATACAACTCAAACTCCAATGCTATGAAATAAAATAAAACTATATATGGAGCAACTGTCTCTACTGCTAAGGGATCCGACTGGAAGTCCGGATCGCAAGTGTCCTCTAAGGCTGTCCCATAGAAAGTGTCTAAGCAGGCCTCCTTCTCGTCCTCTGTAAAATTTTCAACAGGTCCAATCAGGACGGAAACGAGCACATATCTCTCAACAGTTTATAACAGGTAAGGAGTATAAATCATGCAATAAAGTAAAATACAGGAAGTGCTGAAAAGGAAATACGAGTAAACAGGAGATATTTTATAACTGAAAGTAAATATATGATAGTAAAGACTGTAAGTGGCTACGTGATTTAGAGTACAATATGGTTATGTAAACGGCTTAGGGGCACATGAATACAACTAAGAGGCACATGAATACAGCTTCTGGGGATAATGATCACATAACCAATTCTACTCACCCCGCCCCAATCAATACACAAGGATCCATTCAAGTTACGTTATAAGCACATGAATACAGCTAAAGATACGTGAACTCATGTAATGAGTAGTACATGAGGCACGTGATAAAGCACATGAAAGCACATGAGAATATGTGAATACATGAACTAGTACGAGTACAAGGAGTACCTGATGCACATGATAAAGTACATGAACATGAAATACCCGATACACTCGTAGAGGGATAACATCTCAGGAAAGGATCCATATAGTACTAATCCGTCAAGATATGTGTCAGCATCAAGTAAAGTAATCTAGAGCAAGAATATAGTCTAGATAAGTATGAAAAGATCAGAGAATGTACTCGCCAGCTAACTGAATGTCCAAGATGAAAGTACTATCCGAGGAGTGGTGTCTGGCTCCTATTAGAACAGCACAAGTCACAACAAGTCCAGGATAGTAATAAGATGCTCTACAATGTGTTCTACATGAATCTAGGTCAATCTAGACCAAAGTCAACTCTTGGTCAACTCTGGTCAACCCTAGAAGTCAAACTAGGTCAACCAAGTCAAACCTAAGTCAAACTAGTCTATATACTAGTTAAACTAGTCTATTCTAGGTCTAACAAGACTACACAAGACTAACTAGGCTCTAAACTGACACACAGATACACCCATAGGCTAAGAGACTAGGCCATAGGCTATTAGACAATACCATGCCTAACCAACCTACAAATCACCTATACACAAGATATTATCTATATCTCAAACAATACACATATTGATGTATTATAATATAACTAAAATACACATTAGCTTATAGACCACCTATGATATATCACCCATACATATATATCATATATATATATATAATAGCACACACTCATATTTTATATATATATATATATATATATATATATATATATATATATATAAATATATATATATTTTAAAAATATATATATATATATATATATATTTTTTTTTTAAAATATATATATATATATATATATATAAATATATATATATATATATATATCAATATATATATACATATATATATATATATATATATATATATATATATATATAATATATATATATATTGATATATATATATTTTATATATATATATATATAATATATATATATATATATATCAATATATATATATACATACATATGTAAAGAGAGAGGGGGATACACATGTACTCAAGTGTGTGTGTGTGTGTGTGTGTGTGTGTGTCACATGAATGTGTGTGATATGGCATGTGTGTGTGTGTGAGAAAATACATGAGAGTGAGTGGTGAGACACTTGTGTGTGATATGTAACCCTGAAAACAGTGTGTCAGTGGATAAAATCAGTGAAGTGACAACTGGTGGGTGTGTGTGTTAGTGAGACATGAATACAAGAGTGTGTGTGTGTGTATATGGGAGAGTGAAACAGTGGCAATCTTAGGCAAAATAAGTGAGACATGAGTGTGTGGGGATGTGTTAAGTGTGGCATGAAGGTTCAGTCACAAGAGAGTGTGAGGATACATGAAAACAGTGAGCTAAGAACAGTGAAGAATATATGTGAAAACAGTGATTCATAGGAAAACAGTGGCTAATGTAAACAGGGAAAGAAAATGAAATAATTAGTGAAGATACATAGAAACTCAGTTTTTCCAGTCCAAACAACACCCAGTTCTCAGTTAGGGAACTAAATACAATGCAAAAAGGAAGGGAAACCAATTCGGTATTTTAGAACAGTGACCCAAATCACAGTTTTTTTCAGTCCCAATCAAACATCCAGTTTTTGAGCAAAACCTAAAACCAAATCAACATACACTTAGCAATCATGTAGGTGTACCAAATTGAGGTCTTAAACCATACTAATTTACAGTATATAATAGGTAAATTTGATGTCAAAAATGAATTAGAAAATCTGGAACCACAGGAAATGAACTGATATTTAAAGTATTAGAATAAATTGGCAAAATTGAGAAATGAGCATCAAAATTAAACTAAAACACCCAAATCAAAGGTTGGAATACAAGTACATATAGTGTACGTGTCATACAATGTATTTGTGTCCACCCAAGTGGACACAACGTGTCCAAATAGATTTAAAAACATGAAACAGTGCAAACAGGACAATTCCTCGTGCACGTGTTCACAGAGTTCGTACACACGACACGACACGACACAGACCTCGTAGTCGTGTCCCAGTGTCGACTAGGACTAGGGCTAGGGCTAGGACACCCTGACACGTGTCCACGATACGCATGTGTACGATACGACACGCGTATCAGCGCTGGAAATCGACAGCACTCGATTCGGTAAAAAGTCGATGCACGGCTTCATGCGTGTCCGACACGACACGAGAACTCATGAAACTTAGGGAGCCTCGTGCCAGTGTCAGCCCCGACCCACATGTCGAATTTCCCGTGTCCACATGGCGTGTCTAGTGAGTTGTGGCCCCCGAGTAGTAGGGCATGCATCCTGCCAGCGCACGCGTGTGCTCCCGCGTGTCCACGTGTCTGTGGCAACACGACGCGACAACAAACACGACTCAGAACACTAGAATCACATAAGCGAGGTCAAACACTATTTTTCTATTCAATTATAACTCAGAAAAAGGATCGAAATGTCCTTTGGGGTATTTTGTCGAACACATTCATATATATGCTGATACGTGTCCGATACGAACATGTAATGGACTCGAATTTTAGGGTTAGCTACACCTACAGCTAGGGTAGGCCTAGGGCATCCTAGATATACAAATAAATAGCAATTACAAGGTGTAGATTAGAATATTACCTAGGGATTTGAAATACAACAAAAGCCACAAATAAGAGGATCCTCAATCCACCAAAACTCCTTCAAATTGTCTCCTCCCTGAAATTACTCAATACCAACAGCAAGAATAATAAATTTAGGTCCTATTGCAATTGATTTGGGTGGAAAAGGAGTTGAAATGGATTTTCTATGGATTAGGGAAGATGGAGACTCACCTCTTTCCAAACTTGCAAATAATTCCTAATGGAGGCTAGCCCTAATTTCTAGGAGGGATTAAATAGAGGGGGGAAGACCTAGTGGCCAGCCATGGGCTGGAATGGGCTAGGGTTTGGGTTCCATGGTATGGGTTGGGCCTTATGGCTTAAGTCATTAATCATGACTTGTGAAGTCACAAGCCATTCTAGCCTAATCAATTTCTAATCTCTCCAAATAAGTTCTAATGAGTTAATTGTCACTAACTTAGGTCAATCTAGGGTTCCATATCCTAATCAATTAGTCATGACCTAGGTTAGCCTCTAGGTTAGTCTCCAAGGTCAACACTAGTCAAGTCAACTATAGGACCAAAATTAATTATACTAAAAATCACTAAAAATCACATTAATTCTAATAAATCTAAATAATACATAATAATTCCAAATAATTCCCAAAATTTTAAAAATGACCAAAATACCCTCAAGCTAGAAAAGTGGTAGTGACAGCAAGACATATGTATAAACATGAAATATATAGACTACTATGAATCGAAAAGCAATCAGAAAGTGTACTTGCCTCTGGTCCTTAGCTGTAAAACCGACAATCCTGTTGGGTCCAGTATAGACCATTTGTCTAGGGTTGATAAAGAGGTATGAATGCGATTAGCTACGATTAAAATTAATCAAAGGGGAAGACTGCTTTGAGAAAGGTAATTTCGTTTTTAATCTTCTTTAGAAAAATATTTAGATAAAAATTTATAACTTAAATAAACATACTAGAAACCCTATTGATTCATATATTATTTTATTTTTTAATCAAAATAAATGATAGTTTTTTTAGAAAGTAGGTGTAACCATATTTTTAGAAATTCCTTAAAACCAAATAATTTATTCTAAATAAAATCCCATATAACCATATACTAAAAATATTGTGTATGTTTATTTAAAAGGTCCATTTAAAATATTTAGCGTCAAAAATATTCAATATAACAGCCCAATACTTCTAATACAAAAGCTCAACAATATATAATGTTAAATTGCTTCTTATTATAGCCTATATAGAAAACTTTTAATATATTTTATAAAACTATTTATGTATAACAGTAATAATAATAATAAACCCAAAAATAAAGTTCGAAATAAACCTCTATTGGCTTAAGGCCCAACTAATTAAGAACATTTCGTAATAAATACCTAATGGCTTATAGATAGTTTTAACAACAATAAAGTCCAAACAATTTCCATACAATTAAAAGACCCAAATAAAGGATAATTAATAGATAAAATACTTAGAACTTTCTGTGTTGGTTGTAACAAATAATAAAGTTAATAAAATAATAAAATGTCAACATTACTCTTTCCTTCCCTCAGCTTAGTGTGATAAAACAACCGAAAATATTATAAAACATTAACCTACATATATCCTCTTTGCTTTCCCGTTCCTTTATTGGGAAGGAAGAGAGAGAGAGATTTAGACTACAGAGAGTGAGAGAGAGGAAGAGGGAGGAAGGAAGAGGCTCACCGAGCTTTGGAGTCTGGTCGGGGCGATTCGAGGCTGGGCGAAGTCAGGACGACGCCAGCTTTGGACGGCTGATACGGCGGTGGGGCTGCTCACAGAGGAGCCGACGAGGGTTCCGGGAAGTGGTAGGGAGACTCCACCGTGGTCGGTGTGCCTGCGTGCGGTGGACATCAGCTCTGGGCCGAGATAGGGCGGCTCCGGCACACGGGAGAGCGGCACGGAGAGTCTCGCGGAGGGCGGCGTGCGCGTCCTAGCGAGGGGTCGCAGCCTCCGGTGTAGGGAACAAGGGAGGGATCTGCTCACCGAGAGAGACTCGCCACAGCCGGTAGTCGTCTCGGTCGGAGGCCGAGCGCGCTCGAACGGTGGACCGATGCCCAGCTCTCGTCGTCAAAAACGCACGGCGGAGAGGGTTCGCCTGCAGGCGGTACTGGAGGATGCCGTCGATAACTGCTAGAGACTCGACCCACCGGCGCTGGCATGGCGGCAGTGGTTGCGGCCAAGGCAGATCCGCGGCTGGTAAGTGATGGTGGCTATGGTGTTTGGGGTGGTATGGCGAGCGAGTACGACAAAGAGGGGGAGAGGGCTTGGCCGTGGTATTGTCGGGAGAGGGACTGGGGTAGGAGGTTGCAGGGACGACGCTGGGCTGGTCGGAGATGGCGGGATCTGGTTGTGGGCGATGGGAATGAAGTGTCGGGCTTGTCCGACACGGCGTAGAAATATATATAACTAATGGAAGGAAAAGTAGATGAATACGGACATGGACACATTACACAATGGCTACGGAGGTGGTGATGTCTGGTTGTTGATTGTTCTGGCTGGGCTCTATATGTAGAGAAGACATGGGAAGTTTTGTTGGATGACTACGGAAAGAAGAGAATTGGGAGTGAGTTCGTATCAAGGGAGTAAGGAGAAAGGTTTGGCTGAATGGGGTCCTATATATGAAAAAAAATCGGTTAGGAGATCATAGGGAATACTAATGAGATTATGGTATATCTTGATTAAAACTACTACTATTAAATTATTTCACTAGTATTTAATGCATCCCAATAAATCAATTCACCCGATTTAATATTAGCAACTTGATTTAAATCAAAAATCCAAATCCAAATCAAATAACCTCAAATTAGATCTAATCAAAATATTATTAAAGATTGCATAATGATTTAAAGTAATACTCGATATTATCAATAATTTAAAGCTTATCAATAATTTCAAATCTTAATTCAAAAATACTATTCAATCTCATTGTAATAAATCAAGGATAAAATAAAATAAATGATATATATCAAATATTTCTAGAAGTACATTTTATAAATAAGTCAGTAAATATATTTTGCCTTCAAATATATATATTTTGGAAAGTATTTTTAAACACCTTAAGAACATATATTAAAGTCCCCAACAAAATTCATTTATCCAAATAATTATATAACCAATTATCTATAAATCTCAAACCTTAATATTGTATATGAAGTCCAACTAAATATTTAAACCCAATATAGGGTTAGGTTGGGGTTTTAGGATTCGGGAAATAAGGGATAGGAATTGGGGATTTGGAATTAGGATTAGGGTTAGGGTTAGGAATTGGGGATTCGGGATTGTGTCTGGGCGTATCCAACCTGACTCGGGAAATGTAAATGTAATGGAGTATATATATCTATAATATATATATATATATATATATATAGATATATATATATATATATATATATATCTATATGTATTTAATCAACTTTTGAAAATAAGATCCAAAGTAGTAACCAACCTCTTCCATAATTGTAACATTATTTTTTACAAAATATTAGAACTAAATAGCACTCTCAAAATATTTAATTTAAAACTACTTTGATCAAATAACATTGCAAAGTTTCGACGAAAGATTTAAACACGGTAAACAAAATAAAAATAAAAATTTGAAAATCCGGGAGGAGGAGTTACAATTATTTTAATGTATTATTGGATTATAATTTAAATAATTAAAATAAGCATATTAGTTATTATCTTTTATTTGAGATGACTTTGAGGTTTAGACAACTATGCTGATGCTGCGGCATAGGCTGGACTTGGCTACGTACTCGTATCCCGAAAACCGGGAATGGATCGTGACAACTTGTTGTGATCGAAATGGTCTAGCGTTAAGTTTTTCCAGGGGTGCCAACCTCACAGAGGTGGGACAATAGTCACCGGTATCTGCCGCCATTCCTTCCACCATAATATTAGGGAAATTGAACCAGTGTTGATTGCCTAACGCTCTATCTAACTGACGCACCACCCACTTGCACGTTGACTTGTTATTCCACGTCCAGATATGACCTGCACGCTCACAATCTACAATCTTAACTGTAAGAGACACTCCTGGAAATCCATAGAATAAAATCCAAAACCACCCTTCCCCCTTCCTTTTTTGTCGAAACAACAAAGCATTAAGTCTCCTATAAGGATTAATGAGAGCTTCTTTTGTGTGTTAGCTATAAGACTAATATGAATCACCTCCTGCCATAAGGATTCCCTTTGACGCGACTTTCTGGCCATATACTACCAAAATAGAATTAAAGCCCACCTCTATTTGTCAGCTCCACCATAATCATTTGGTCTGACATATGAACAACTTGCCTTGCTACCTCTGCGAGTCCTATTGGACCCATATCCGTGCCATACCACATGAAGATTATATGATTGATTCCAATGATTGTACTCCTGTTAAGAATCCTCATAGATTTAATTTTGGCCTCGAGTAGTGCTACAACAGTATAATCCCCTCTACCTATCACTTGCCTCACTTCCTTCATTCTACCAAGCGAGCAGATGCCGCACACATTCCAGGATAATAGAGACATTAAATGACAGCTTTGTTCCCATGAACTTTACCCACTCTGCTATTAGGGGCAGTACGTAACAGCCTCGGTCCCCTCATCTATTTGTGGTAATTTAGTCCTACATCGGTTGGGAGGTGGAATCATGTGGTATAGATAATTGGGATTGGCTCAGGCTTTGCATGAAAATTCTCTTTTAAGGCATATGGGCCCAATTCAATATCGTACCTCATGGGCCAACTCCAGTTCGGGTCACACGTTGTTCCCAACAAGTGGTATCCGAGCCCATGGTTATGGGACTTGTTTGAGAGGCCCTAATTGGTTCGGAACAGATGGTGTTGAATATTCATGTGTATAATCGGATTATTCGGGCTCTTTTCAAGGTAGAGTAGAAGCATCAACTAAAAAATTAGCTTCAAAGGTGGGTTGACGAGCCCAAAGTGGAGCAAGGCTGTCACGACCCGCAGCCACTTTTCGGACGCGAGCTCGTGAGCAAGCCAGCTACGCATCAAGCGGAGTCCAGCCCGACTCGCAATATAAACGCTGTCACGGCTATGGCAATGGCCTAATCATGGCAAGGCAAAACTATATCTTAATCCACAATAAGAATAAAAACAAGAATGAACAAGTATGGGTCGTGGTCTACAGCCCCAAGCATATATGTCCGATAAGACTCTAAAGGAAATAACAGGAGTCTAAAACTGAATCAAGAAGCAGGATATCTCATGATAAGATATGAAAGCACGAGCAGATAATAAACACAAACGATACCTGAATCCCGCAAGCGTATCATCACATCTGTCATCCAACCACTAGCTAACTTCATGCAATTGCTAAACCTGAGAGATCATCAGGTCCTCAGGGGACATAGCAAGATACATAAAAATATGCCTATCTAACAGTTTATCATGCAAAAAGAAAATACAGGAAATAAAGGAAAAGACCAATCAACACGAAAATACGACTATACACGACTAGAAGAACCACTACGCATAACCGAACTGCTGGAGAGAACAAAAGAACACGATATCTCGATGACAACAGATAACCAATCGAATACTCAAACCCTCGCCCCTAGCGTGGACTCGCAGTTTGAACAACTACTAACTCGTCCCTAGTGTGGACTCGCAGGTGTTGAACCATATACTACTAACCCTCGTTCCTAGTGTGGACTCGCAGGCTAGCATCACCCTTGTCCTAGTGTGGACTCGCAGGTGTGAACCATATACTACTAACCCTCGTCCCTAGTATGAACTCGCAGGCTAGCATCACCCTCGTCCCTAGTGTGGACTTGCAGGTGTGAACCATATACTACTAACCCTTGTCCCTAATGTGGACTTCCAGGTTAGCTTAAGACACAGATAACTACTAACCCTCGCCCCTAGTGTGGACTCGCAGGTTAGCTTCAGGAATTCAAGGTACAGCAGTTCCGTTATGACTTATTCATCCTATGACACGATACGACTCAGTCCAAGTACAGTGATGACACGACCCAATCAAGATACATGAGAACCAATCCAATATGAAATACAAAATTAACTATAACGAGGACTAATAATCTAATATATATATATATTATATATTATATATATATTTATAATATATATCCAATATGAACTACAAGCTAACTATTAACGAGGACTATATGTACATACTAGCATGCACGATGTACAAATCACATATGATTAATCAACTAGTAAAACTAGATAATGATAATAATATGCATGTAAATAAACTGTAGAGGGAGGCAAGGTATGCTTGCCTGGAGGTTGCACGCAGATCCCATAAAATATAGTCAACTAGTGAGCCATAAAGTCCAAATCAACATAAGTGACTCCGAAAGCTGTAACAGACAATGCCAACAGTCTCAGAATAGTCAAATTAGCTAGGATTGCTGTCCTTAAGTCTAATTCTGGATACAGGGGCAAAACGGTAATTTGGGCAAAAATGGTGTCCACCGTTGGATACGTTTTGCACCGAAAAACGTGTCAGGGTCAATGTTCTCCAAAGTCGTCAAACTACATGTCTACGAATTTGTTTTGATGATACGAACCCAACGGTATGTCCAGTTTTGGATTCCGGCGGGCCATGCACAAAATCGCCCGTTGAATCGGATCGTGGGGCCCGCAAAATGGCGATCCGATCAACTGTCTCAGAATCGGACCAAACTTGGCATACAGGACCAAAAAAATGATATGGTCCTGTTGGCACAATTTTTGTCTCGATCTGACAAGCGTGCACAAAGTAATTGGAAAACTTGCACAAAGACCGATACGGTGAATTTCGACGGATACGCATTAAATTCGTCGCGCACACATGACCAATTTGAATTCCGTCAAATCCCACATGTCCATGAAATCATTACGCACCTTTCGATGCTTTCGGTTCGCGACCACGTCGTCCGGTTTGGCAGGACGCACGTCGTTTCGGCGAGTTTTCGTAATTTTCAAAACAGGTTTTTCTGTAACTTTACAATCCAATTACTCATTATACTGTGAACGAAAAATTAATCTATCTGAAGGGTTTTGTTATCCTACATGTTTTCTAAATAATTGTTTAATTAGAATTCTAAATTGGTCGTTGGTTTGACCAGAATCGGTCTTCCAACACGGGTGTTTGGACTGGGTTTTAGTGTTCTGTTCGAACAGTTTTCTCCATAGTTTTTCGAGAATTTCCTGGCTATCTACTTCGATTCTTTAAAACTAATAGAAGGGCCTTGTAGAGGGTTAATCCAGCTATCCATAAGAATATACGGATCAAAATTTTGTTGAACGAACGTGGAGAAAACATACCTCGAAGTTGGCTCTAGGGCTGTTGTTGCTGCTGCTGTTTCTCGGCTTGGCCGCGCGCGTACGGGATTCCTCCGCCGTTCGGCGAATTCACGCGACGGCGCATGGTCGTGGGGCACCGCCCAAGCTTCGGGGAGGTCGTGCGCCATCAGCCTAGGGTTTCAACCACTCATGTACGCGTGTGTGTATAGATTTATACAGAGAACGAGAGATAGGGTTCAGCTGTGTTTCAGCTCGGGCTCGTTTGGCTGGGTTGCGTTGGGCTGATGGGCGGGGGTCAGCTCAGGTGGGTTGTGGCTGATGGGCCTTTGGGCCTATATATATATTAGCATATATATATTATATAGATATATATATATATATATATAGTATATATATATATATAATATATATATATATATATAATTATATATATTGCTAATATAATATATATGATATATATATATTAGCATATTACTATATATATAATATATATATATATATATATATAGATATATATATGGGGTGTGTAAATATGTAGATATAAATACATAATATATATATATAAATATATATATATATATTATGATATATATATCTATATATATTATATGTATATAATATAATATATATATATATATTATTTGTTATATATGTGTGGATATGTAATATATATATACATATAAATATATAATCTATATATTATATATAATATATATATATATACACAATATCTATATATATATTATTATATATATAATAATATATATATATACATATTACATATATAATAACAAATATATTCATGTATCCTTAAATAAATATCAGAAAATTCTAAATACAATCTTAACAATATCTTCTAGGATAGTACTATACATATACATGTATATTATTTACACATACATATTTATTTACATATATATATATATATATAATATATAATTATATATAATATATATACATATAATATATTATAATATATAATATATATATATCTATATATATATATATATATATATATATATATATAAGATATATATATATACATATATATATATATATATATATATGTAAAAATATGTATGTGTAAATAAATATACATGTAGAATACAAAAAAAAAAAAAAAAAAAAAAAAAATAAATATATATATATATATATAATATATATATATATACACCCATCCATTTATATATACCTCGTGTACATATATATATATATTATATATATATCAATAAATACTCAATTAACCAATAATAATAATATCTAATAGTAATAATTATATTTATCTAATCACCACAAAATAATAAAATAATACTTAACTGGTGGGTTGGTGAATCCATACTACTCACCCTTATCCAGGTCCCGAAATTATACAAATATTGAAAAACAATATTTAATAATAAAATACCAATTTTTGTATAAATATCCAAACTATTAAAAATGCATATCAATACCTAAAATAATTTAGGAAATATTTGTACACACACCAAAAATGTCCACATGGTCGTCCTTGGTCTCACTACATACCTACACGACTTGGATTCGGTTCGGGCCCAGTTCGGGCTAAGTTGGTACAATCGGGCCATCTAAAATTAATATATCCAATTAAGAAATAGATAATTCATCTGTGGGGGTTAAGTCGCAACTTGATCTGGTTTTCCTAGTTAGGACACCCTTATGGCTAGGTCTTGCTTGTCATGGCTGGTACACTAATCAAGGCACGCCACTGCACTATCCGTGCCATGATTCCTAGTCGTCTGGTACTTTAAAACTCAACTATGGCTAAACCATCTACCGTAATAATTAACTAAATAAACATTTATAAAAATATAAAAATCACCATTTAAAACAAATAAAGAATAAAAAATATATTTAAAAATTTTTCGGGAAGGGAAGCTACAAATCTACCCACCTTAAAAATAATTTTGTCCTCGAAATTCCAATTCATGACTATTCCTTAAAATTCAAAGTCTACTATTACCTTAATCTCCTTAATTTTAATTCCTCAAAAATAGTTTATATCCTCCTCCTAATCATTTTGTAACTACGAAGCCTCGAGGACTTCTACCCACCTTCAGTCACACTACTCCTCAAAATACGGTCACTAAAATCTTATAATCTTTTAACTACTGGCTAACAGTCCTTCCAACAGATATCTAGGACATATGGTATCTATAATCCCGCATATCTACAAACAACCAAATATTCAACAGTCAAGCAATATTATACTATAATTTAAGAATTTCTAATGAATCCTAGACATCACGATTATTCGTCACCTCGGAATAGGAAGGGACGAGAATCAATGGTACAAGAAGGCAAGGGAGAATGATCGAGAACGAAGACGAAGTTTCAAAGACGGTAGAAAAATTTCTAGAAGAACTTTCAAGAAAATTGTGGATTGAGATTTCTAAGGTTTAGTCATAGTTGCAATGCTCGTACCAGAACAATTATGTAACCGGTACAATATGCTCTGACCAGCATGGGCCACCAAAAAAACTTGTCACGACCCGCACCCGCTTTTCGGATGCGAGCTCGTGAGCAAGCCAGCTACGCATCAAGCGGACTCCAGCCCGACTCGAATACGTAAATGCTATCACGGCTATGGCAATGGCCTAATCATGGCAAGGCAAAACTATATCTCAATCCACAATAAGAATAATAAACAAGAATGAACAAGTATGGGTCGTGGTCTGCAGCCCACTAGCATATATGTCCGATAAGACTCTAAAGGAAATAACAGGAGTCTAAAACTGAATCAAGAAACAGGATATCTCATGATAAGATATGAAAGCACGAGCAGATAATAAACACAATAACGATACCTGAATCCCGCAAGCGTATCATCACATCTGTCATCCAGAACTACTAGCTAACTTCATGCAATCGCTAAACCTGAAGAGATTATCAGGTCCTCAGGGGACATAGCAAGATACATAAAAACATGCCTATCTAACAGTTTATCATACAATAAAGAAAATACAGGAAATAAACGGGAAAAGACCAATCAACACGAAAACACGACTATACACGACTGGAAGAACCACTAAGTATAACCGAACTGCTGGAGAAGAATAAGAGAACACGATATTACGATGTCAGCGGATAACCAATCGAACAAACCCTCGCCCTAGCGTGGACTTGCAGGTTTGAACAACTACTAACCCTCGTCCCTAGTGTGGACTCGCAGGCTAGCATCACCCTCGTCCCTAGTGTGGATTTGCAGGTGTGAACCATATACTACTAACCATCGTCCCTAGTGTGGACTCGCAGGATAGCATCACCCTCGTCCCTAGTATGGACTCGCAGGTGTGAACCATATACCACTAACCCTCATCCCTAGTGTGGACTCGCAGGTGTGAACCATATACTACTAACCCTCGTCCCTAATGTGGACTCACAGGATAGCTTATGACACAGATAACTACTAACCCTCGTCCCTAGTGTGGACTCGCAGGTTAGCTTCAGGAATTCAAGGTACAGTAGTTCCGTTATGACTTATTCATCCTATGACATGATGCGACTCAGTCCAAGTACAGTGATGACACGACACGACCCAATCAAGATACACAAGAGAACCAATCCAATATGAAATACAAAATTAACTATAATAAGGACTATATATATATATATATCCAATATGAACTACAAGCTAACTATTAACAAGTACTATATGTACATACTAGCATGCACGATGTACAAATCACATATGATTAATCAACTAATAAAACTAGATAATAATAATATGCATGTAAATAAACGGTAGAGGGAGGCAAGGTATACTTGCCTGGAGGTTGCACGCAGATCCTACAAAATATAGTCAACTGGTGAGCCATAAAGTCCAAATCATCTTAAGTGTCTTTGAAAGCTGTAACAGACAATGCCAACAGTCTTAGAATAGTCAAATTAGCTAGGATTGCCTGTCCTTAAGTCCAATTCTGGATACAGGGACAAAACGGTAATTTCGGACAAAAACGGTGTCCGCCGTTGGACCCGCTTTACACCGAAAAATGTGCCAGGGTCAATGGTCACTAAAGTCATCAAACTACATGTCTACGAATTCGTTTTGATGATACGAACCCAACGGTATGTCCAATTTGGATTCCGGCGGGCCGTGCACAAAATCGCCCGTTGAATCGGATCCTGGGCCCGCAAAACGACGATCCGATGAACTGTCTCAGAATCGGACCAAACTTGGCATACAGGACCAGAAAAATGATACGGTCTTGTTGGTGCAAGTTTCGTCTCGATCTGACGAGCATGCACAAAGTAATTGGGAAACTTGCACAGAGACCGATACGATGAATTTTGACGGATACGCATCAAATTCGTAGCGCACACGCGACCAATTTGAATTCCGTCAAAGCCCACACGACCACGAAACCATTACGCACATTTCGATGCTTTCGGTTTGTGACCATGTCGTCCGGTTTGGCGGGACGTACGTCGTATCGGCGAGTTTTCGTGATTTTCAAAACAGGTTTTTCTGTAACTTTACAATCCAATTACTCATTATACTGTGAATGAAAAATTAATCTATCTGAAGGGTTTTGTTGTCCTACATGTTGTCTAAATAATTGTTCAATTAGAATTCTAAATTGGTCGTTGGTTTGACCAGAATCGGTCGTCCAACACGGGCGTTTGGACTAGGTTTTAGTGTTCTATTCGAACAGTTTTCTCCATAGTTTTTTCGGGAATTTCCTGGCGATCTACTTCGATTCTTTAAAAACTAATAGAAGGGACTAATAGAGGGTTAATCCAGCTATCCATAGGAATTTATGAATCAAAATTTCGTTGAACGAACGTGGAGAAAACATACCTCGAAGTTGGCACTAGGGATGTTATTACAGCTGCTGTTTCTCGGCTTGGCCGCGCGTGCGCGGGATTCCTCCATCATCCGGCGACTTCACGCGGCAGCGCGCGTTCGTGGTGCGCCACCCCAGGCTTCGGGGAGGTCGCGCGCCGTCAACCTAGGGTTTCAACCACTCGTGTACGCGTGTGTGTATAGATTTATACAGAGAACGAGAGATACTTGGGTTCAGCTGTGTTTCAGCTCGGGCTCGTTTGGCTGGGTTGTGTTAGGCTGATGGGCTGGGGTCAGCTCAGGTGGGTTTGGCTGATGGGCCTTTGGGCCTATTATATATTAGCATATATATCTATATATATATATATATATATATATATATATATATAATATATATATATATATATATATATATATATATATATATATATATATATATATTTATAATCACTTATGTATTTATATATATTAATATACGTACATACACGTATCGACAAACATAATAATAATATATTATATATATATATATATATAATTATATATATATATATATATATATTATATATTATATATATATAGGCACATATAATATCTTATATTTATTTTATTTATTTTATATATTTTATTTTATTACTTTTAATATATATATAATATTCACACATATATAATAACAAATAATATTCATGATCCTTAAATAATATCAGAAAATTCTAAATACAATCTTAGCAATAATCTTCTAGGATAGTGCTACATATATACCTGTATATTTATTTACACATGGCACAGATATTATATCTATATATAACACCCATCCATTTATATATACCTCATATACATATATATATATATATATATATATATATATATATATATATATATAATATGTATGTATATCTATATTATATATTATATATATATAATAATATTATATATCTATAATATATATATATATATATATATAGATAATATAACATATATATATAATATATAATCTTCTATATATTATATAATATATATATATATATATTTTCACCATCCATTATAATACCTCATATATATATATATATATATATATATATATATTTATATATTATATATACAAATATATATATATATAATATATATATATATATATATATATATATTAGATATCTATATATATATATATATATATATATATAATATTTATATATAATATAATATATTATATATATATAAAATCAATTAACCAATACGAATAATAATTATATTTATCTAATCACACCAAAAATAATAAATAATACTTAACTTGTGGGTTGGTGAATCCATACTACTCACCCTTATCCAAGTCTAGAAATTATACAAATATTGAAAAATAATATTTAATAATAAAAATACAAATTTTGTACAAATATCCAAACAATTAAAAATGCATATCATACTAAAATAATTTAGAAAATATTTGTACACACACCAAAATGCCTATATGGTCGTCCTTGGTCTCACTACATACCTACAAGGCTTGGAATCGGTTCGGGCCCAGTTCGTGCTAAGTTGGTACAATCGGGCCATCTAAAATCAATATATCCAATTAAGAAATAGATAATTCATCGGTGGGGGTTAAGTCGCAACTTGATCTGGTTTTCCTAGTTAGGACACCCTTACGACTAGGTCTTGCTTGTCATGGCTGATACACTAATCAAGGCACGCCACTGCACTATCCGTGCCATGATTCCTAGTCGTCTGGTACTTCAAAACTCAACTATGGCTAAACCATCTACCGTAATAATTAACTAAATAAGCATTTATAAAAATCTAAAAATCACCATTTAAAACAAATAAATAATAAAAAATATTTTCAAAAAAATTTGGGAAGGGAAGCTACAAAGGCTTTTGTGGTTGGTATACAATTGTGGTGTTGATGAATGTGTCAGGCTTGGTTCTGTGGTCGAACAGATCGAGATGATAATATATTGGATCTCCTAGGTGCTCGGCTGGCGGGAACAAGCAAAGATAGCCGGAGTGGGCTAAGACTGTTCGGTTAGCAGGAACAAGCAAGCTAGACAGAGTGTGCTAAGGGTGTTCGGCTAGCGGGAACGAACAAATGGTAGCCGGGTGTGCTAGGTTGTTCGGTCAGCAAAAATCAGCTAAGGTGAAGATTATTGGATTGTATCTCATTTTCGATTGAGCACTCAAATAGAGTGTGACAATAAAGTTAGTAATTTAATCCCACATCAGTTAGGAGGTGGGATCATGTGGTGTAGATAATTGGAATTGGCTCAGGCCTTACATGAGAAATTTTTTTAAGGTATATGTGTCCAATTCAATATCGTACCTCATGGGCTAACTCTGGTTTGTGTCACACCATATTCCCGTCAATTGGTATCAGAGCTTTGGAGGTTCTGACAACCATGTTTATGGAGCAGATGAACACTCGTATGATCACCCTTACAAGAGGAAATTAGGTGATTTGGAAGCCAAGGATGGAGGATCTACTCTGGTGCAAGGACTTACGTGGTCCGTTGGAGGGCGACATCACAAAGCCATCGGACAAAGCTGTTGAAGACTAAAAATGACTGGATCAGAAGGTCATTAGATTCATCCGCCAATGGCTGGACGATTCGGTGTTTTACCACGTGTCTATGGAGGGTTCGATAAAAGCATTATGGAAGAAGCTGAATTCGCTTGTATAAAAGGAAGACGACTGGCAATAAGGCATTTCTTATTCGCCAACTCGCCAACTCGTCAACTCGAAGTACATGCACTACACCAAATCAGGGCTTTTACGGTCTTCCATTTACGGTGCGCGTTGGATGCAGGCCGCAAATGATATAATATTACGGCACGCCATAAATGCGAGCCATAAATTCTTTTTTTTTCTTTTTAATACGGCATCCATTTTTAGGGCCATTAAATGTTATCAATTATGACATGCATGTATGCAAGCCGTAAACATATAGGGTTCTCACATTATTTTATGGCCTGCAATGGTAGGCTTTCACAGCCTACCAATGCATGCCATAAAATTTTTTTGCCTATTTAATTAATTTATTCCCAAAAAGATTGCTATATGTTAAAAGTTTCACCGCAAAAGGTGAAAAACTCCCTCCAAATTCCCAAATAAGGGCTTCAAAGGCTTTTGTTAGCGGATCCAAAATGCTTTTTGTTGGCATTCAAACCCCAAAAACCTATCCTGGAAGAAAACCCTATTTTTCATGGCGGCTTCAAATTTTTAGCGGTGGACGACCGCAAGCGCTTGTTCCGTCCTTCCCTTGGTGGTCCGGGTTTGTTTCTCCGGTAAGCTTCGGTCCCTTGGAGTTCTCTACGTGTCTTCATCGGTGTAGATAGTTGATCTGATGGATTCCTTCTTCGAGAAGACCGTCTTTCTTGACGAGTCTTCATCGGCAAGCTCTGGTCCGATCAGAAGTATTCATTAACTTTATTGATTCAAACTTTACTTGGTAGGTGTTTGATCCAATTCCTTAAAGGAGCCACCAGATCTAGTCAAGCGAATCGGCGACATAAGCAGCTCCTCGACTTGAGGCATTCATCGATCGGTGAGTATTTTTAAAATGTTATGGTATCGATCAATTGGATCGGTGTATTCGATCGATTTCTTCTAATCTTTTTCCTATCTTTTCTAAGTCAATTTCTGTGCGATCAGGGTGACGTAGAGACCCTGTGACTCGCTGAGTAAGAAACCCTATTGTCTATGTTTTCGATTGCTTTTTCTATTTGCTGGTTTAAAGTTTTCTCTGTTTGTAGGTTGTTTGAATTTTGTAAAGGCATATCATTTGATTTCTTTCTTTTTATTGATTTTTTTTGTACATGTGCTTCTAGGGGTTTTATTTTTGCATCTTCTGTTTGTAGTACCATTTTTTCAATAGATTTTTTTCCTTTGCAATTAGGCCAAGTGGTTACATAGCAATAAGGTTCACGTGTTTGATGTTTTCTAGATAGTATATACCACTACAAAAAAAGTGTCTTTCTGGGACGCCAAAAATCCTTCTTAAAAAGGCCCAAATCAGTCCTAAATCGTAATTTGGACGAATTTTAGGACGGAATGTAACAGTGCTATTAAGGTGGCGTGGCAAAAAGTTTTAGGACGAAAAATACCGTCCTAATTTGGTTTTAGGGTCAAAAAATCTAACCGTACCAAAAGAGTTTGAATTATTATATGTTTATGACGGTTTACTAAACTGTCCCAAAATAAAAGAGTTTGTGACGAAAAACATCCGTCCTAAAAAATTTTGCCAGCGTCACAAAAGGATGTAGTTATATCTAGGACAATTACATAACCATCCCATAAGTAATACTTATGAAATTATTGTTTGCATTTTTCAGCTATAAAACGTACAATTTAAATACACATATAACATAATTCATATGACCATGGCCGTTGTCGAGCTTGTCCTCAGACGTATCTCCAGGAGTCGGAGCTCCCATACAAAAAAATCTTAACAACATCAAGCATTCTTTACTATCATTTACAAAATAGAAAAACATATTGCATTAAGTAGAAGACAACAAAATCCATATATAACTTAATGTTCAATTGGTAAACAACAGAAAAGCTTAACATTAAGCATTATTTACCATCATTTATAAAATAAATCCAAAACACAATACATCACCCTCACCATCACTTACAAAATGAACCCATCATCTCCACCATTACATACAAAATTATGAACCCAAAACATTAAGCACTACACCATGTTTTTGAATCATCTATTAAACATTCCCAAAATTAACCCAAATTTTTTTCCATCACAAGAGTCGTCGCCCATCATTTAAGTAAATCCAGAATGCTTTTGAAGGACCTGCAAATGAAATTAAGACATGCCAATATTTTAGCAAGGACCTGCTAACTGTACAAACCACAAGAAAAGAAGTATCATGATCATTTGAAGATTTCTGCAAATGAGCTGAAGCAGTAACAAAGCCATTCCTATCCAACCATACTCCAACATCAGTTTCCAGAACTTCATGAACAAAATACATGATAAATAATATTTTTCATATATAGCAAGAAAGCAAACCGAACAAGAAGAGGGAGCTCGCACCTGCAATAGTACCTTCACCTTCAATACGTCTCCCTCCACTAAGAGCACCTCCAGTACCATGCAATCATGCACCAACAGAGACATGTCAATATTTATTGTTAAGTAGGTAAAATATCATGTTAAATACCAGGAAGGAATGATCCAAGGGAAAATGTTAATCTAGTTGTCATCAACTATAACAAAATAATGCACAACTAGATGTACCACCATTATTTTGCATTATGCTCTAGCCATACAGTTGACTTATGTTTATGATTAAATATGTGTGGTTGAGTACAAAGACAAAGTATTGGAGGCATTGCCATCCTTGAAAAATATACATAATGAATATAGAGTGACAGATGTATCAAATATCCTGCAATAAAAACCACAACAATAGCAGTCTCATCCTCAATACACAACTAAAATCTGCCATAGGTTGAAGGTATCACACTTCTAGTTAGATGTACCAAATTAATCCTTCGGCTTATTTAAAAGACGAAAAAGGCTAAAATTGAGTTCCAGAATCCCCTTTCCACAACCACATTTTTTTAACATATTGCAACATAGGAGCTCTCACATTATGTGGCGTATTGGTTAAAGCTGACTCAACATTGGTGTTTTTAGGCTTGTAGCTGATCCAGATATTTATGAAGTTACAATCTAGTCTCATTTATAATACGGCCTACACGAAATCAATGTATTCTTCTTTAATGTATTCTTGTTGTGCAATACCTGGTTATTTTCCAGTTACATGTGTAAAATGTGTAATTTAAATTGGTCAAAATAAAAATCTTGACATATACTTGTTTTCTTATCTATGCATTAAAGTTTGCATATTGTACAGACAAATGTAGTTTATCGGATCTGTATTGATAGTCGAGGTTGATAAAATTAGGGGAACAGAAGTCAGACATTTCAAGATCTTCACATTTTATGGCATTCAAATCTATAGAGGGGAGTCATGCCTGTGTCGTACTTTTCAGTTCAGTATGGTGGAGAACAAAGTCCAGGAACAAAATCAGCCGAAGACGCCCTCGAAGAGAGCATGTTGGTGCAACAAGCGAAAGGAGGCAAACTTTCACTGGATATTCTTGATAATGAACAGATTTCATTAGAATGTGATCAAGTGCAAAAGTACCTAATGATCAACTAGGTGAAAACTGTGGTGAAGATAACTTGAAAGGATTTGACGGTGGTCTGGAAAGGCATAGACATCAACTATCTAATGACATCCATTTTATTGGAAACCCGTTACTGATAGTTGATTCTTCTCAAACCTATCAAGTAGATGGGGAAATAAGAAATAAAAACGAAGAAAATGCAAGATTCCTGAAAACTGATTCCCAATACATTCAGTGGCAAAAGCTCCATTATCTGAACAGCATCTTACAAAGAAACGAATAAACACTTCTATAATTCAGAAGATTATTTTTCGTGTTTAGAGTGCAATAAAAGGGGATTTCTCCTGAACATATACAAGGTACAGTGATACACTACATGTGGTTTGAGTAAGAATGTACTACATAGAAAAACGGCCATATTGGTGGATTGACTGAAGGTGAAAATGCAATAAATGCTTCAAATAGTGAAATCTCGATTGTAAATGATACTCCAGATTCTCAAAGAGAGGGAAAAGAGGAGCATGGACCTTTAGCAAGCCATTGGACCTTGCATTTGGAACCAATTTTGAGCAATACAGTTTCTCCAGAAAGGAGCAATAGAATGAAACACGTCTCGAGTAGTAGAAACTCCAAACAACTTTTAACATGCTGTGGTGTGCATGATTGCAATCAAGACAAAGAATCTGGCCCTCTAGGAATAGAGTATCTGTAAGATCATACTGTCGCACTTTGGGTAAAGGTACATGCTATCCCAGATATCTTAATTTTTCTCTAATTATTTGAGTTGACTCGTGAAATTGTATATTGACTGCTAGATCACTGCAATTTACTTATGAACTATCCTTCTTGGGCTCGGTCCAAGATAGTTTAATTTTGGTAGTGTATAATGCTTCTGGCAAATTGGGCAAGTTTCAGCAAAATCTAGGCTTGTTTTTCAGCTTACTAAGGCTTGTTTTGGCCATTTTCGTCATGTTTTTGGACAACATAAGGCTTATTTCAACTAATTCAGATGTATTTTTTTTAAGATGATCAACTGAAGTTCAGTTTGTTTTGCCTATTTGGGCCAACATTCAGCCTACATTGACCTTATCTTTTGCAAGTTTTGACCTTTTCCCTCTGAATTTAAGCTAAATTTTGTATCTGCCATGCAACGACTTGTAATTGTAAGTTTGACCAAATTTCTTCGAGTTTTCTCATATTATTGCCAAATTATGGTTTGTATCAGTGACACTCTATATTTGCAAGTTTTGTCTAATGTTAGCCTACTCACACCAAATTTGGCTTGGTCTGTGTTGGCATATATTTGCCTATATATGGCATGTATCAGTCTGTTATTGCAAGTTTGGAACATAGTTTAGCTACTTTTCACTAACTTTGACCAAAGTTTGCTTTGTATTAGTTTGTATAGTCCATAATCTGCTTGTATCGACAATCTTTTTTTTACTTTTACTTTTTTTGTATCGACAATATATATATATATATATATATATATATATATATATATAAATATATATATATATATATATATGTGTGTGTGTGTTTGTGTGTGTGTGTGTGTGTGTGTGTGTGTGTGTGTGTGTGTGTGTGTTTGTGTGTGTGTATGTGTGTGTCTTGGCCATATCGGGTGTGTATCACTTGATACTAATAACTTTATGTTGTTTTGGATCATATATGCTCATATGTGATCTGAGACGTCCAAATATGTATCAGTATCGGCAGATTTTTGGAACCATACTTTAAATTTGAGGTTGCACTCAGCATCAACATTTTAGTATGTGAGGGCTACTAGGTAAAATTTTAATCAGTTGTCATCGTCTTAGTTGTCATCGTTTAGACAATCCAGCTCATTACATGTATCATTTACCTGGACAAGTTTCTCCAAATTCTCTATGAGGGTCTTCTCCTCTACTTCAACATAAACTGCCAAATGTACTTCAAAAGATGATGATATAATACCATGAAAGTTGAACTGAATAAAATAGATATATAGAAATTGTGATAAAGTAGATGTTTTGTGTAAAAGAAATCAAATATAAGAAGTTAACCATATTATCGCTTAGTAAGCAAATGTACCCATGCACCACCAACTAACAACTCTTCGTGTTTGTTCTCTTCCTGATACCAAAAAAGAGAAATATTAGAACACAACTATAACAGAATCCTATCAACATTTGCAGCATTGTATAATGCATACCTGTTCAGTGTTGGGAAAGAAACGCGGAAACCTTTCCCCAAACCGGAGAGTACCTGCGAGAGGACCGAGCAATACAACGCACGAACCCAAAAACAATCACACAAAAACAATCCATGCAGACACAGAGAATTTTTGACGTGGAAACCCTTGCGAAAAAAAACCACGGGACGATCGGAGTCCAACCCTGAGAAGCCTCCACTAATAGAATAGAAGAATTACACCCTCTACAAACTCCTCCCGATCCAAATCGGATCCCCACAACACTCAGAGATAAGAACAATGATTACAAGGCTACGAAGAGCGAGAACGACGAGTAGAGATTACCCGAACACGATCTCCTTCGAATAGCGACCTTCAATCCTCCGTCTTCTTCTCCGAAGTTGTAATGGCACTCTTGCCTCCTTCCTCTCTCAAACTTATGCTACTTGCGATATGTTGCACTCTTGAATTAGGGTTGAGAAATCTCAATATAACTCCCTAATCCCACAACCAACCTGGACCGTTGGATTAGATCCAATGATGAAAACTCATCCAGAAATCCGCTTCAGCCCCCGACGACACAGAGTTCGGCCAGAACTCTGTGTCGAGCAAACAGAACCTCACGCCAACATTCTGGAGGAGCCAGACCGAGTTCGGCCCGAACTCGCCATGGGATCGAGTTCGGCCCGAACTCGGATCCCCTGTTCCAGAACCTCCCTCTGGGCAGTAACAGCAGCAGCGACTCCGCGTCGCCTACTTCCCGAGCTTCTTCGACACACGAACGGCGCTCGTCGCACTCTGGGGCCTTCTCCACATAGGTTGGGAACCCCACCCACTCCAACAAATCTCCCCCTTCACAACTATGGGGAGGATGTCGTCATCCCGATGACCTGCCTGCAGTACTCAAACTTCCCCCTTGGTAGAATCTTCGTGAACATATCAGCTCCGTTGTCATCTGTATGTACCTTCTCAAGCTCCGTGTCCTTCTTCTCAACCACATCTCGTATCCAATGATACCGGGTTTCGATGTGCTTGGACCGGCTATGAAACGTCTGATTCTTCACAAGGTGGATCGCAATCTGACTGTCGCAAAGCAAAGTATACTGCTCTTGCTTCAGTCCCATTTCTTGTAGCAGCTTCTTCATCCACAACAGCTCCTTGCAAGCCTCCGTCGCCGCAATGTACTCTGCCTCTGTCGTCGACAAGGCAACACACTTCTGCAACCGCGACTGCCACGATACTGCTCCTCCCGTAAACATCATCACGTAGCCCGAAGTCGATCGCCTCGTGTCTACATCTCCAGCCATATCAGCGTCGGTATACCTAACCAGCTTCGGCTCGTCACCACCAAAGGAAAGTCTCCAACCAGCAGGGCCCTGAAGATAACGTAGAATCCACTTGACCGCACTCCAATGTACCCTTCCAGGATTTGAAAGATACCTGCTAACCGTACCAACTGCATGAGCAATATCTGGCCTTGTACACACCATAGCATACATCAGGCTTCCCACAGCTGAGGCATATGGAACCCGCTCCATATCTTCCTTTTCGTCCTCGGTAGATGGACACTGTTCCTCAGTGAGCTTAAAGTGAGCTGCGAGGGGGGAACTCACTTTCTTCGACCCGTCCATCCCGAAACGCTGAAGTACCCGGTAAATGTACTTCGTTTGGGACAAGTGTAGCAGCTTGGACTCTCTCTCTCGGCTGATCTCCATCCCAAGAATAGTCTTCGTTGCGTCCAAATCCTTCATAGAGAAGGCCGCGCCCAGTTGGCGCTTCAACTCCGCTATCCTAGTGGCATTCCGATCTACTAATAGCATATCATCAACATAGAGCAACAAAATAATGAAATCATCATCGGCAAAATACCTCACAAATGCACAATGATCCGACGTCGTCCGTGCATAACTATGCTCCCCATAAACGACTCGAACTTCCTGTACCACTGCCTCGGAGCCTGCTTCAGACCATACAAGCTCTTCCTCAACCGGCAGACCAAATATGACTTGCCCTTCTCGCAGAATCCCTCTGGCTGCTCTATGTACAACTCCTCCTCAAGATCACCGTAGAGAAATGCCGTCTTCACGTCCATCTGCTCGACCTCCAAGTCGAAACTGGCTGCTAATGCTAGCACCACCCGAATAGACGAATGCTTGACGACAGGCGAAAAGATCTCATCATAATCCATGCCTTTCCACTGACCGTAGCCTTTGACTACCAGCCTCGCTTTGTATCGAGGGCGAGTAGCAGCTTCCGTCTGCTTCACTCTGAACACCCATCGATTCTTCAAAGCCTTCTTGCCCTTTGGCAACCGCACCAGATCATAAGTGGAATTGGTGTGCAAGGAACTCATCTCCTCCTGCATAGCCACCATCCACTCCTGCCTGTGTTCGTCTTCCATAGCCTCTGCAAAACTTTCGGGCTCCCCCCCGTCAGTCAATAGCACATACTTATCCGGTGAGTATCTCGTAGATGGTCGACGATCCCTGTCACTCCTTCTCAGTGGAGCCACTGGTGCTGGCTGTATACCGACAGCCTCCGTCCCTTCAGGAACTACCTCTCCGGCATGCTCATCCTCCTGAGGGACACCCTGACCACCATCGGCAGGCTGATGATCAAGGTTGGGAGCAACTCCATGTACCGGCTCCCCCATAACTGGATCTTCTGCGATGTCCTCTGGAAACTGCTCGAAGCAAAATGACTCTAACTCAGGCAATTCCTCAGCCTCAGAAGGCGTCTCGGAATCCTGAGTGTTGGTCATGGTCTGATCCTCGACGAACACTACGTCTCTGCTTCTGTAGAGCTTTCCTTCCACTGGGTCGTCGAGTCTATAGCCAAACTCATCCCGACCATAGCCGACAAAGACGCATCGCCTCGTCTTCGGCTCAAGTTTGGTCCTCTCGTCCTTCGGTACATGCACGAAGGCTTTACAACCAAACGCCCGCAGGTGACTGTATGACGGCTCTTTGCCGTACCATACTTTGTCAGGCACATCACCCTGCAAAGGAGCACTAGGAGACAAATTAATAATATAAGCAGCTGTGAGAAGAGCCTCACCCCAATAACTGCCCGGCAAGTTTGCTTCTGACAGCAAACACCGCACCCTCTCCATCAGTGTCCTGTTCATGCGCTCCGCTACACCATTGAGCTGAGGTGTCTTTGGCGGAGTCTTCTGGTGTCGTATCCCTTGCTCTCTGCAATACGCATCAAAGGGACCGATGTATTCGCCGCCATTGTCGGACCGAACACACAACAACTTCTTGCCCGTCTCCCTTTCAACAGAGGCCTGAAACTCCTTGAAAGTAGGCAGCACATGATCCTTGGTCTTTAAGGCATAGACCTAAACCTTCCTGGAACAGTCATCAATAAAAGTCACAAAGTAAGAAGCACCACCAAGAGATTTTACCTTCATAGGACCGCAGACATCCGAGTGAATCAACTCGAGCAACGCCGGCTTCCTCGAACTTGGGTGACTTTGGAAAGATACCCTATTTTGCTTTTCAGCTAAACAGTGTGTGCACTTCTCCAACTTTGTAGACTTGAGCCCCGAAATCACTTTCCTGTTCACCAAGTAGCTCATCCCCTTCTCGCTGATATGGCCGAGCCGCCTGTGCCACAACTAAGTAGACGCATCACTGACTGCGTTCACCTCCTGTGCCTCCTCTGCGCTCCCCTCCATATAGTAGAGACCGAACTTCTTGCTTCCTCTGGCAATCACCATCGAACCTCTGGAAAGCTTCCACTGACTGTTCCCGAAAAGACTGAAGAATCCCTCGTCATCCAACCTTCCAACCGATACCAGGTTGAAACGGATATCAGGGACATGACGAACATCCTTGAGAACAAGAACCGCACCCGTCTTCGTTCTCAAATGCACATCTCCAACGGAAACCGCCTTCGACACATCTCCATTGCCCATCTTCAACACTCCACAGTCGCCTGTAGTGTAAGTGGCAAACAGTGCCCTATTGTGAGATACATGTGCTGAAGCCCCTGAGTCCACCCGCCAAGAATTGTCATCGCAGGCGAGGTTAGTAATGACCTTATCACCTACGACGATCACATCGCCTCCATGCACCGAGGCCGCCGCTGTAGTGTTCTCTTCTTGCTTTCCCTTGTCGCCCTTCTTCTCTCTCTTCCAAGCGAAACAATTCCGCTTGATATGGCCCTTCTTACCGCAAAGGTAACACTCTGAGTCCTCGTACCGACCTTTGGACTTCCCCCTGCTCTTGTCTCTGCCACCACCTGGACCCCTGCTTTTGCCCCTTCCGCGGCTCTCTGAAACCAATGCCTCTGAGTGGTGGGATGTGGATGAAGTGCCCTGAAAACGTCTCCGCATCTCTTCATTCAGCACCTCGCTCTTGGCAAACTCCAGACTGACCACGCCCTCTGGAGCAGAAGCGATCATAGATACTCGTACGGTCTCCCACGAGTCTGGCAAAGTACACAGCAGCCATAGTCCCTGAACTTCGTCGTCGAACTTGACTCCCATAGAAGATAGCTGGTCAACCACGCCCTGGAACTCACTCAAGTGATCCGAAATAGACGCCCCATCCTTGTACCGTAGACCCATCATCGTTCGGATCAGGAACAACTTGTTTACCCCGGTCTTCTTCGCATACAAAGATTCCAGCTTATCCCACAACGTCTTCGCGTGCTCAATATTGGCAACGTGATTGTACACGTTCTCATCAACAAACTGCCTTATATACCCACACACCTGTATGTGCTCGAATGTCCAGTCCTCCTCGGATTTATCACTGGGCCTCTCGGATGCAAATACGGGTAGATGCAGCTTCTTGACAAATAGCAAATCTTTCATCTTACTTCGCCAATAATGATAGTTTGTGCCATTAAGGTTCATCATGCGCACCGGCTTCGCGTCTATCTCTCCTCTCTGGTTCCTCTGTCAACTCCTGACACCCTTTGAACCCAAAGCTCTGATACCACTCTGTTGGGAAAGAAACGCGGAAACCTTTCCCCAAACCGGAGAGTACCTGCAAGAGGACCGAGCAATACAACGCACGAACCCAAAAACAATCACACAAAAACAATCCACGCAGACACAGAGAATTTTTGACGTGGAAACCCTTGCGGGAAAAAACCACGGGACGATCGGAGTCCAACCCTGAGAAGCCTCCACTAATGGAATAGAAGAATTACACCCTCTACAAACTCCTTCCGATCCAAATTGGATCCCCACAACACTCAGAGATAAGAACAATGATTACAAGGCTACGAAGAGCGAGAACGACGAGTAGAGATTACCCGAACACGATCTCCTTCGAATAGCGACATTCAATCCTCCGTCTTCTTCTCCGAAGTTGTAATGGCACTCTTGCCTCCTTCCTCTCTCAAACTTGTGCTATTTGCGATATGTTGCACTCTTGAATTAGGGTTGAAAAATCTCAATATAACTCCCTAATCCCGCAACCAACCTGGACCGTTGGATTAGATCCAATGATGAAAACTCATCCAGAAATCCGCTTCAGCCCCCGACAACACAGAGTTCGACCAGAACTCTGTGTCGAGCAAACAGAACCTCACGCCAACATTCTGGAGGAGCCAGACCGAGTTCGGCCCGAACTCGCCATGGGACCGAGTTCGGCCCGAACTCGGATCCCCTGTTCACTACTAAAATACCCCACTTTACCGACGGAAGTTTAGCGACGGAAGGATTCCGTCGCTAATAGCGACCAGTTTCCGACATCTTAGCGACGGATTAGTGACGGACAACATAACATAATTTTTTCCAATTTTAATATAAAAATTTGTCGGGTTTCCGTCGCTAAGTCGACGAACGTTAGCGACGGATTTTTTTTCGTCGCTTATTCGTCGCAAATGTTGGCGGCAAAATCTTTAAAACATTGGCGGAAACTTTAGCGACTAACTGGCGACGGATATATCCGTCGGAAAACACCTTTTAATTGGCGACGGTTTAGCGACTAATTTATTCCGTCGCTATTCCGTCGCTAGGTTCTGTGCCCTAACTTAAATTGAACCGACGGGGGGGAATTTTTCATTCCCCCAAAACTCTCTCTCTCTCTCGCGGCTCTCTCTCTCGCGCGCGGCTCTCTCTCTCTCTCTCGCGGCTCTCTCTCTCTCTCTACCAGGTATCTCTCTCTCTCTCTCTCTCTCTCTCTCTCTTTCTCTAATTTTGGGTTTTGGGGCCGGGGGGGAGTGGGGGGGGTTGTCGGCTTCGCGGGGGGTGGAGATGGCGGGGGGGGGGGGGTGAATGGGGTCAGGGGGTCGGGGGGGTGTGGGGAATGGGGGCAGGGGGTGGGGGGTGGGGAATGAGGGTCGGGGGGGTCGGGGGGGTGGGGAATGGGGACAGGGGGGTCGGGGGGTGGGGGGGTGGAGAGGGCAGGGGGGTCGGGGGGGGTGTTGAATGGGGACAGGGGGGTCGGGGGGCGGGGGGGTGGGGGGTGGAGAGGGCAGGGGGGTCGGGGGGGTGGGGTCGTAAGGCCTTGTAGATTGAGCTAGAAAACTGATCAGCTTTGAGCGATATTTAAATTGCAATAATGTTTTATGATGTGATCGAAATTATTCTCCCCCGCCCATAATGCAATCTATAATAACATACAACTCTAAATCTACTATCTTATCAGGTTATCCTTTCCTATCAAGCTATGTTTCTCGTTTCATGTACCTTATGTATTACACAAATACGAGAGTTCTATTCAACAAGAAAATTCATATCCATTAGGAAAAGACAACTATGACATAAATCGACTCGTGTACTATAAGTATTACGCAAATATGAAAGTACTAGACATCAAGATATTTCGATATGACAAGAATTGTATTATCATCGTTTTGCTTGTATGCTTCTAGTTTATAGACAAATATCTAGGTTAGGGTTTAATACGATAGTATAGCATTGGGTTTCAAAATTAGGTTATCTTTTCCGAAATTCTTCGAATTTACAACAGAGTATGCTTTGTATTTTGAGCTCCAAAAACAATTATATAATCGACCCTAAGCAACTCTCCATAGAATTTCCTTGGGTAACCCCTTCAGTAGAACAACTAAACATCGGACTCACGCAATTAGATATAGTATATAAAGAATGCAACAACAATAAGAAGAGATGATTCTTCTTACCTCAGCTATTCTACCTTAGCAGATATCAGTAGCATTATACGCTAATCCTTTCAAACCAATGAGATAAAAGTTAGAAACAAAGAGTTCTAAGAATAACACCAAACTATTGAATAGTAAAATAAACCAATATATATACCATATGTAAATGAATATCTATAGTTCGAGATATTTGTAAGGTATTGATTATTCAATCAACCTAGGCAATAATTTTAGCATAAGTTAGACTTATATTGCAATCTTCTATTCACACGAGTATTGATATCGCCGATGCCAATACTCGTAGGAATATATAGTCCGATACCGATTCCGATACCGATACTTTGAACCTTGATTTAAATACATGTTAGTATAGTGTCTTCACATATATGTTAAGAGTATATACATGATTAGCAAGGTAACTAGATACAAGTTATGATACAATGTAAATGCAAGTATACATGTTAGCTAGATAGCTTAGACTTATATTGCAATCTCCTATTCACACGAGTATTGATATCGCCAATGCCAATACTCGTAGGAATATATAGTCCGATACCGATTCCGATACCGATACTTTGAACCTTGATTTAAATACATGTTAGTATAGTGTCTTCACATATATGTTAAGAGTATATACATGATTAGCAAGGTAACTAGATACAAGTTATGATACAATGTAAATGCAAGTATACATGTTAGCTAGATAGCTTAGACTTATATTGCAATCTCCTATTCACACGAGTATTGATATCGCCGATGCCAATACTCGTAGGAATATATAGTCCGATACCGATTCCGATACCGATACTTTGAACCTTGATTTAAATACATGTTAGTATAGTGTCTTCACATATATGTTAAGAGTATATACATGATTAGCAAGGTAACTAGATACAAGTTATGATACAATGTAAATGCAAGTATACATGTTAGCTAGATAGCTTAGACTTATATTGCAATCTCCTATTCATACGAGTATTGATATCGCCGATACCAATACTCGTAGGAATAGTCCGATACCGATATACATTGTAGAGCTCTGTTTTGCTATTCTGGACATGTTGTGACCTGTGCTGTTCTAAATAGGAGCCAGACACACTCCTGAGACGGGGGAGTATGTATAGTGATGTAGATTCTTACTAACTTATCATGTGAACCCATTTATGGGCCCTTCATTGAACCTTCTCATGTGCAACTTTCAGTCCATTCACAGTTCCCTATATTGTACTCTACATCACCTAGTTCACTTATTTCTAACATCCTAACCCTAATCCAAATTTATGAGTATCGGTATCGGGCTATTCTTATGTTTAGTTTGTCTTACGATACAGATTTTCACATCCAAATTGAGGATGAGTCGTTATTTTGTTGATCGTACATGGATGTACAAACGGCAACACGAGAGTAGAATTGGTGTGAGTGACGATTTTCAGGCAGGCGTGGAAGTATTTCTTAATTATGCAATGAGCAAAGCTCAGTACATGGACGGTAACAAAATTAAGTGTCCATGTGTTAAATGTCACAATAGACGTTACGAAGAAGTGGTGACTGTGAGAGATCATTTGATCCGTAAGGGTTTCGTACGTAATTACGGCCTGTGGTCATCGCAAGGTGAACTATATTCGGAAAGACAGGCTGCGGAAGCTGCTACTTATGCTTTTGATGATAATGCTGCAACGGATGTCATCAAAGACCAAGGATGCTCTGTTGATTATGGAGATCTGCAGAACCTTGCTCGAGATATGGTGTATGATGCGGCAGGGCCTAATTTTGATCCGGAGGATCCTAATCCCGAGGCGAAGGAGTTCTATGACATGTTTCAGGACGCAGATACTTCTCTATATCCTGGTTGTGAGACTCATTCCGCACTGTCAGTGACGATGCGGTTGTTGAACATAAAGTCTGATTTTAACTTGCCACAAGCTTGCTATAATCGGATCACAGAAGTAATCAAGGAGGTGTTACCGAAGGAATCAAAAGAGCTACCAAAAAACTTCTACAAGTCAAAGATGATGGTCCGACAACTGGGACTGGGGTACGAGAAGATAGATTGTTGTCGCAACGGATGCATGTTGTACTACAAAGAGAATTGCGTATCAGAAAGTTGCAGCTTCTGTAATGCGGATCGTTACAAGCCAGTACAGGGAAAAGGAAAGTCGACTAGAAAACGATGTCCTTACAAGTATATGCATTACTTGTCGATCACGAAGCGCTTGCAGAGGATGTATATGTCTCTAAATACAGCAGAACACATGACGTGGCACAGCGAAGAACGCATAAAGGACGAAGGAGAATTGTCACATCCTTCGGATAGAGAGGCGTGGAAACATTTTGATTTGTGTCATCCAGATTTTGCTGCAGAGCCTAGAAATGTATGCCTGGCGCTATGTGCTGATGGCTTCGCCCCTTTCGGACAGTCGGGATCTCAGTACTCATGCTGGCCGGTCATTCTTACCCCTTACAATCTGCCACCATGGATGTGTATGAAGACTCCTTATATGTTTCTGATAGCTATCATACCCGGTCCTAAAAATCCGACGAAGAACATCGATATATATTTACAGCCGTTAGTGGATGAGCTGAAACAGCTGTGGGAGATCGGCGTCACGACCTATGATATTTCCAGGAAACAGAACTTTCAGATGAGAGCTTCACTCATGTGGACAATCAATGATTTTCCAGCATACGGTATGCTGTCGGGATGGAGTACGCACGGCAACATGTCTTGTCCGATATGCATGGAAAATAGTAAGGCGTTCCGCCTTAGGCATGGAGGAAAAACTTCTTTCTTTGACTGTCACCGTCAATTTCTGCCCGCGACCCATCCTTGGAGAAAGAATAAGGACGCGTTCAGATATGGAAAACAAGAATTTTCTCAACCTCCTGCCAGATTTTCGGGATACGATATTTGGGAAGCTGTAAAGGAATTGTCCACCGCAATGGAAGATCCATCGAACCATCGTGTCGAGGGGTTCGGACAAAGCCATAACTGGACCAAACGGAGTATCTTCTGGGACTTGCCTTATTGGAAAGATAATCTTATAAGGCATAATCTTGATGTCATGCATATCGAAAAGAACGTGTTCGATAATGTCTTCAATACCGTCATGGATATTAAAGGAAAGACGAAGGACAATCCAAAAGCAAGACAAGACATAGCCGAGATATGCAAGCGTCCTCATCTGAACTTGATACAATGGGGTGCTGGTGGACAATTAAGTAATCCTATAGCGCCATACACATTGAGCAAGGAAGATAGATTAATAATCTGCAAGTGGATATCTAATTTAAGATTTTCCGACGGCTATGTTTCGAATTTGTCTAGATGCGTTGATCTCAATGAACGCAAGCTAACGGGAATGAAGAGTCACGACTGCCACGTGTTTATGGAAAGATTACTGCCCATTGCTTTGAGAGAGTTGTTGCCTTCTGCTGTATGGGTTCCGTTGGCCGAGCTGTCTACATTCTTCAGGGATATCTGTTCAACTAAGCTGACGGTGCAACATATGGTACAACTTGAGGAGAAGATTGTCTTAACAATCTGCAAGTTAGAGAAAATATTTCTACCGGGCTTTTTCGACAGCATGGAGCATCTACCGATTCATCTAGCATACGAAGCCCGTGTCGGTGCATCTGTTCATTATCGATGGATGTACCCCTTTGAAAGGTAAATAAAAATCGATATAATTTAAGTGAAATTTAAGTGGATTTTACAATTCATTGTTAATTCTTAAGATAATTTGTCTCTTTAGGTACCTACACCATCTAAAGAAGAAAGTTGGCAACAAGGCTCATATAGAGGCTTCGATATGCGAATCATATCTTATCGAGGAGGTGTCAAATTTCTGCTCTATTTATTTCGATACTCATGTCGAGACAAATCGAAATAGACCTCAAAGGAATGAAGAAGACGTTGAGGATGGAGGTATATTCAATTTAAGGGGCAAGCCTATTGGGGCTAGTAAGAAACGGTGGTTGACCGACGATGAGTATGATACCGCTCACCGATATGTCTTGTTAAATTGTGACATACAAGAATTGAGAGATTTGGAGAAGTAAGTGACTACGCCTCGTTATAATCTCTAATTTGGTGAATTAAGTGACTACACTTATTTTTATTCTCTCTAACAGTGTATTTAGAGGTGAAGTCAAAATGAGGACACCATATATTACAGATGAGGGACTTCAAAGAGAGGTTGATTGTACCTTTTCGTCCTGGTTTCGTAAATACGTAAGTAACTGAGATAATATGTTATGCGGCTACCATTAAAATATATGCAGCTAAAATATTTAAATTATCAATACATGTTTACAGGTTTTATTGCCTGAAACAACACTCATAAATGAGAGCATTCGTTATTTGGCATTGGGACCGAAGAAGCATGCAAAGACTTTGTCAGGCTATGTCGTTAATGGCTTCAAGTTTAAGTCAACTCAGCATGCTATAAATGCCGAATTTCTCAATGGCGGCTTCGATACCAAGAATTCTGGTGTTTGCATAAGAGGCACCATCTATGACGACGAGCCAGACTTTGACTATTATGGAGTGCTTCGGGAGATTGTAGATTTACAATATAGTGCCCCATATGATATGCATATTGTGATGTTCAAATGTGAGTGGTTCGATACGAGACCAAATATCAGTTGGAGAATCGATAAACAATTTGGATTCGTCGATATAAATCATCGCAGGAGGTATAGAGGGTCCGACACGTTTGCGATAGCAAGTCAGGCTGTTCAAGTCTACTATACAAGCTACCCAAGGCGTCATAGAGATCGATTTGACTGGTGGGCAGTATGCAAGATTAAATCTAGAAATACATTCAACGTTGGAGACCCAGCATACCAAGAGGACCAGATCGAGAAGCCCCAATACATGGGACAACAGTCGGATACCATGGACGTGGAAGATGTCGATATACCTCATGCTGAGGAAAATAGAGGGGAGGAAGAGGTTGATATACAAGACTTAGCTGTCAACCAGGGGAGAAAGAGGCGTCTTGTCCCAAGTATTGAGCCTGAAGAAGAAGAAGAAGAAGAAGAAGAAGAAGAAGAAGAAGAAGAAGAAGAAGAAGAAGAAGAAGAAGAGGATGAGGATGAGGATGATGATACAGATGAAGTCGACGATGAGGATGATGATATAGATGAAGTCGACGATGAGAATGAGGATGAGAACGATGACGATGACGATGAGGACGAGGACGAGGACGATAACGATGATTAGATTAAATATCGGTATATATTAGAAGCACTTACAACTAACTTAGTGAATTCAGTTTAGACGGACACATTCTTATTTCAGTTTATGTTTTTGTCGTTCGATCATCTACTTATTGTATGATTTTCTTTTTACAGATGGCACTCTTAGTTCTCATTGTCTTGACGGCACTCGCCGCCCTGCTGCTGGTATATATATTTTAGTTCAGTTTTATATTCATTTATACTTCTATATTGTTAATTATATTTATGTGTTCTATTTACAGGTCATGGTCACTACCACTCGTGCTGCTGGCAGTGGCCGTGGACGTGATGGTAGTGGTGCTGGTGGTGGCGGTACTGGCCGTGGTGGGCGTGGTGGTAGCGGCACTGGCCGTGGACGTGATGGTAGCGGTCGTGGTGGTAGCGGCACTGGCCGTGGACGTGATGGTAGCGGTCGTGGTGGTAGCGGTCGTGGTCGCCTTCCACATTCCCCGGATATAGAGTCCTCCGATCCCGACCTGGAGAGCCCGGCCACAGACTCTTCCCGCCGTCGATCTATCTCTGCGCATGGACCTTCATCTTCATCGAGGCCTGAGACTCCATTCGCTAGCGGATCCGTTCCGCCCCCGGATGCACCAGCGGGTACACCATCAGTTACTGCAGGATGGGCTCCGGAGTACCCCCGGATTCAGCTTCATCCTGCTACCGGTGAGTACATCCGCGGACCCGCGGATCCTCCGACGCCTCCAGAGAGGCCGATAGGCGAGAACCGACGAGAGCTATGGCCCGCGGGTGATACGTAAGTAAATTTAAGTTAATTTATTAAATTTGTTTCATTTATTCAAGTTACTAATCCATTCTTTGCTTCTTTGTAGGTTTTTCCCGTATGATGCTGCCCGGATACTCGGGCAAATTATCCGGGAAAACTACCATGGCCCCTACCTCAATTTTTCTGAGGTGCCTCAGAACATGCAGTTCGTCTGGCTCGAAGAGATGAAGGTATATATATATCTTTTGGTTAATTATTAATTATTCTTTAATCCACTAATTTTTTAATTACGTGATAATTTAATTTGTATGTCAGACGACGTTCTGGTGGCCCCCCCATCGCGAGGAGTTGATTCGCAAGGCCTACAAAGCTGCCGCCGGGAAGAAGATACGGGATGCGGTGTACGACGTTCGTACGGCGCATTCGAGAAAGAAGTGGCTCCGGGAGGAGTACTACGAGCAGATGTTGGATAAGATGAATACTGCTCAGTACAGGGAGAAATCAGAGAAAGCGAAGGCGAGCAGACAGGCCGCTGGTCTGCATACGGGAGGTTCAAGGCCCCACGCAGCGACGCGTGCAGATTTGGTGAGATACCGCAAATTCATTTTACTATTAAATTCGGTACTATTAATATACGTAGTTAATTAAATTCGACGTATATTTCATATGCAGGCACAACGGGCGGTAAAGGAGGGGAGAGAGCCGGAGTCGGTCACCGCCTACGATGTATTCCTGCATACACACAAGAGGCGGGCAGACGGGAGCTTCGTCGACGCGAGGGCCCAGGCGACTGATGTAAGTAATTACGTTTATGAGATTTATATTAGAAATATAATTATTGTTAACTTAATTAGGTGAACGTAGGATTCAAATTATAACTTAGGGAAACATAGGATTTAGATTATAACTTAGGAAAACTTATAGTATAAACACATTCATTGGATAGGCTGCATATCGTGAGGCCCTTAGTCAGATTGAGCCCCCTGCCGAGGTTGTCGGCGAAACGACGCCCACCCAGACGCCCTCTTCTATGGCCGCTCGCTACGACGACGTGTTCGTAGAGTCTGTCGGCGGCTTTAATAAAGGGCGCGTCTACGGCGTAGGTTCCCTGGCGGCGTCGTTGCAGGGCGCGACTCCGAGATATCCACCGCCCCCGCCTCCTCCCGCGCCCCCGTCGGACGATATGAGGACGCAGCTTGCGACTCTCACCTCCGATATGTCGGAAATGCGGAGTCTAATGTCGAATGTGCTGGAGCGCCTTCCGCGTCCTTCTTCTGCTCCCGGTCTAGATCCGTCTGCTCCCGGTCCGTCTAGTGCGGTTGTCGGTCCTTCCGACCCTGGACGTTATTCATTTGACCGTTCTGCCGAGGTCCGCCTGGTACCGGATACTGCGCTCATTGGGCTCATGGACTTGATGTCGCCAGAGCAGCTCCGCACGCTTCCAGAGCATGTGTTGTCCCAGGTGCCGACGTACATGGTGGAAGAGTACATCCGCAGAGCCGAACGACGACACGATCCATCTCAATGATATTTGTACTATTTTTGGATATTTGTACTGTTTTTGGATGTTGAATTCTGGATATTTTGGAAGCGTACATGAATGTTTGGATATTATGAATTTGTGTATTTGTGTTTGGATATTTCTGTTTGATATTGGATATTATGAATTTGGATATTTGGATATTTGTTGATCGTACATGGATGTTTGGATATTGGATATTATGAATATGTGTAATATTTACGAAAAGGAAATAGAATGTTTCTGTAATTTTTTTTTATTAATGTTGCATTTAGCGACGGACTAGCGACTAATTAGCGACGGATATATCTTTTTAGCGACCGATGAGCGACTTACTAGCGACGGCAAATCCGTCGCTAACTGGGTTATATAAATATTTGCAGTTACCGACGGACGAGCGACGGACAATCCGTCGCTAACTGGTTGAAATAAATTTGCAGGTAGCGACGAAATAAATTTGCAGCTAGCGACCAACTAGCGACGGAACTTCCGTCGCTAACTGGGTACAATTAATATTAGCGACGGAATGTCGACTACCTAGCGACGGCAAATCCGTCGACATGGTTCTGGAAATATGGTAGGTTTCCAGAGACTTAGCGACGGATAATGGGTCGCTAATCCGTCGCTAATCTGTCGAGGATGACGACGGACTAGCGACGGCTTAGCGACCCATTATCCGTCGACATGGTTCTGGAATTATGGAAGCTTTCCAGAACCATGTCGACGGATTTGCCGTCGCTAATCCGTCGCTATGACGTCGAGGTTAACGACGGGATGGCGACGGAATAGCGACCGATTTTGCGTATCAGGAACCTCTCTGATACGCTTTTACCGACCTATTTACGACGGCTTAGCGACGGATATTTTAATATTATATGCCATGTAAACCGACGGGAACAAGTCGCTAATCCGTCGCTAATCCGTTGAAAGGCAACCGTCGGTAATCAGTCGCTAGTTCGTCGGTTAATCATTCGTCCGACGGCTTAGCGACGGACAAATTTTAGCGACGACGTATTTCCCGACGGCCATTTTCATCAAATATCCGTCGCTATGCCGTCGGTAATTTATGTTACCGACGGATGAGCGACGGATGTGGCCGTCGCTAAAGTTGGTTATTTTGGTAGTGGTTCCAGAACCTCCCTCTGGGCAGTAAGTAACAGCAGCAGCGACTCCGCGTCGCCTACTTCCCGAGCTTCTTCGACACACGAACGGCGCTCGTCGCACTCCGGGGCCTTCTCCACAAAGGTTGGGAACCCCACCCACTCCAACATTCAGTTCCGCATCTGCGGCCAAATTGTTTCTCATACTTCTTCCTAATAATATCTGAAACAGTTTTGTTGTTATGTTCCCCATCATTTGTTTCCTCTATTGTACGGGATTAAAATTATTTGAATCATTTCAATTATTATATGTATATACTTTCTAAAACGAGAAGGAAAAGAAATCAACATTAATAAAATATTATTAGATTAAAAGCATGGAAGCTTGTCATGATGGTTGAGGGATGAGAAAAATTACAACCAAATATGTTATAAAAACTAAGGAAAAAACATGCATCCTATGTAAACAGTATAAACACTCACATTTTTTGGTAAATAATTTTAAAAAAATGGGTAAATAATCCTGTATAAACAAGTGAAAGACATGTAATTAATTTCCAGCAAATTTTATGCAAAAAAATTGGTAAATAATTCTTATTTTGGACAATTAATTTGAGCAAATTTTGAAGAAAAAATTGGTAAATAATTTAGAACAAAATAATATGCATCATGTGTAAACAGTGTAAAACACTCAACTTCTAAAAAAATATTATGCATCTAAAATTAGGGTAAAAACTAAAATTTCTTGGTAAAAAAATCTAAAAATTAGGAAAAATATACCAAGAATTAGCACGGGAGCACATAGGGTTGAAAGAATCACCTAGTAGCAAAGACCGAAGAGAGAGAGAGAGAGAGGAGAGAGAGAGAGAGAGAGAGCAGCACCTAGGTTGCAGCCATTCTTTTTTATCATAGAAAGAGAGATGGGGAAAGATCAGAATGGTTTTATGATGAAAGTCTGAATGGTTTTATGATGAATGGTTTAGATTTTGTTCATTTGGTCGAACGGTCAGGATGAGGACACGTGGAGGGAAACGTTCCCCCCTAAAATTTTGCCAATTAGCCCCAAAATATTTGGCATTCCCGCCGAGTTATTTGGGATGGAAATGTTAATTGTTTGGGACAGAAAGTCTTATTAGTCCCATATAGAGATCCATTTTCATAATCTGTCCTAAAAAAATACTACTTTTTTGTTACCAAAAATATTATTGTCCCCAAAACTAAATGTTTAGGATGTTTTAGACTAGTGTTTATAATAGTGTCATCCCAAAAAGACATTTTTTTTTGTAGTGAGTGCAGTGGTATTCTTTTTTCTTTTGTAAAATTCTCAAATATGTCATATTTTCCTTGCGTGTCAACGAGAATTCCCTTAGTATATCCTATTATTGTTCTAGATTGTTTATGTAATCATTATTGTGTCCCTATCATAAGAGCTGGGTAGTTTGTTAACTATTAGAAATATCTATGTTTTGAAAGAACTATTGAATAATCCCTTCTTATGGATCATGATTGTTATTTTGTAAGTATTCTTAGAGCAGCTGAATACTTCACAGATACTTGAAGCATCTCTTTTGTTGAAAGCGGCACCTTGCTATTTATGTAAATTTTTTGTATAAATTATATATATATATATATATATATATATATATATATATATATATATATATATATATATATATATATATATATCAAATGCCCTTACTAATACTTCCAGTCATAACATATAATAGCCTTCGAGGAAATTTAGTTGAACTCCCTATTTTTGATGGACTTTGATGTGCAGACTCACTGAGTTATTGTAGCACGCTTGTTCTCTTTCACCTCGTTTTGTTCTCTTCCATCTTGATTTGCCTGCTTCCCAATGTCTACCAACATTAAAAGTCCTTCTAAAACCCCTAACCTCTCTTTCTCTTTGATCTGTTTCACGAACTAGGGGGTTGTGATTTTTCTAATTTATTTCTTTGTTTTAAAGGTTTCCTTATATTCTTTTATTTTCCTTGACTGTTTCATGGACATTCTTTGTATTTAAGTTTTTTTTACTATTGTTGTTTGTACTAAAGGGTTTTACTGTTTATATCCCAACAATAGTTCATACTATTACTATGGGGCGTAAGATTTTTGAGTATTAAATTGTGTTGTTAGTTCTCTTGCTTTGCTAATTAAATATATGTTCTTCACTTTGATGTTAGCTTAAACTTGTTTACTATATTTTTATTGGACTAGTTTTGATTGGGTAGCTTCAGGAGTTGAGTTTTATTGAGATTGATTTAAATTGCTACTTTTTTACTTGGTTTTAATTGCTACTTTTTTCTTTACTTGATTTTCTTTTGCATATATTGCTGTCTTGGAGTAGATTTTCAATTGTGCTCACAAAACCATCAGCTGCTACATCATGGATTTAAGTGATACCTCTCCTGTTCTCCCAGGTATCCCTCATTAGTCTGATACAATGAATAACTAAATGAATTAACTTTTCTAGCACCCTTGCACTCAAATTTTCCTCAGGAAAGCCACTCATTGTTTGGCATAATTACGGTAAAGATTGAATAAGAAGCGACCCTTCCTATATCATAAGTTCTCTCTTTTTCTCCAGGGACCTCCACTTTTGTTCTTGATTGTGGTATTAATGATAAAGATGTACGCTGAATTTGGATATGTTAAATGTTCCACCTCCTCTACTGCTCCAATCTTCTTTAACTGGCTTTCAACCAAGGAATTGCCCTAACATCCTTTCTAGTGTTGGGGATTTTATATATGATTTGCACTTTCATTAGTAATGTTTGCATTCTCTAGCTGGTTTGTTAGGCTTTATGTCACGACCCGCACCCGGATATACGGGTACGAATACGTGGGCCACGCCCAGCCTATGCCGCAGTATCGGCTGTAGAACGCTGTCAAGTATACTATACTAACTACAACATCTAAGAATCCATAACTAGAAATGTACTCATGTCACATCACAAAAACTAAGGAAGATAAGACAAGAATTAATAACAATATCACTAGAACAACTAGAATCTACAATAATCATAAGACATGAAAGATAAAGAAGGAACAACAAGACTAACTAAGGATAACTACCAGGCAACTCACATAGAAGAATAGTGAGATCCCCCTCAGCTAGCAACATCATGAAGTCCAAAAATGAGGGCACAACTACTACTAAAATTTGTCAACATATCCGGTCAGGATGGAACGAGTACATATATCTCATAACAGATCTCAAGATAGAATAAAAGCTATAAGACTATAAATAGAGCATATACAATGAAATCATAGAGTGTACATATATGTATCATGTCATGGTAAGCTGTAGAGCTAGAGCTAGAACAAGAAAGTAGAACTAAATCAGGGTATGTACACAAATCAAGGTAAGCCATATATCCAATGTGTGTGAGTAGCAGTTTCAACTTGTGATCGGCTTGGGTAACTGTCAAGAATCGGCCTGGCAAGTCATAAGTGCGGTATATGACTCACACTGTTCAAGAATACAAGGGGATATGATCACAGGCATATGCTCCTACTCCCCCTACCCCAACTGGTAAAATGGATCCAAACAGGACACGTCACTGCACGGGATTCTAATGAGAAGGTCGCGAACCTTCTCTAGAATCAGTGACCACATATCGAGCAAGAGCTACAAGGGTGCTTGCACAATACATCCCAACCTAAGAAGGAGAAACATCTCTCGTCGGGATACAAGAATACCAATCCGTGAGAACCATGTGTCAGGAATAAGCATATCAACACTAAGTACATGAATCATAACAGTTATCATAAATTGGGAATAAGTTATCAGAGAATGTACTCGCCTGGGGTCCTGCTGTCAATATGAATCAGGGTTCAGAGTAAAACCACAGACCTAAAGATGAAATAATACAAGAGCTGATCAGGGTCAAAAGATATACTAACATCTAGGTCAAACTAAGACAAACTAAGACAAACTGGGTTAAGGTTGACGTACAGTTGACTTTGGTCAACTGGTCAACTCTGGTCAACTCTAAGTCTAATCTAGGTTAAATAGGTCAATGGTTGACCTACAGTTGACTTTGGTCAAAAAGTCAACGTTGGTCAAGTCTGATCAAACCTAGGTCAACTGTTGACTCTACTTCGACGTCTAGTCAAGGTAGTCAACCATGGTCACGCTAGTCTCTATAACCATCTACAAGGTCAACTTATGAATTTCAGTGATTTAGAAATCACTGAAATCGACAGGTCTCTAAAACAACCTAAAGGAGAAAATATTATAATAATAGGGTGACACAAAAAGGGAAGAATCTACAGATGTTGTCGGATGATGAAACTAACATCACCAACGTGTCCAGAATGGTCAAATCAGCTAGGATAGCCTGTCCAAAAGTCCAATTTGGACACAGAGGCAAAACGGTAATTTCGGGCCAAAATAATGTCCGCCGTTGGACACTTTGCACCAAAAAATGTGCCAAAATAAAAGTGCACAAAACCTAACAAATTATATGTCCACGAATCCAGAATGACGATACGAACCCAATGGTATATCCAGAATTGGATTCCGTTGACCCGATCTCAAATTGGTCCGTTGACCCGGACATTGAAATTCCGATTTGCACGGAAAAGCGTGTCGGAGCCAATGTCCTCAAAACTCAGCAAATTATATGTCAACGAGTCCAGAATGACGATACGAACTCAACGGTATATCCGGAATTGGATTTCGATGAGCCGATCTCAAAATGACCCGTTGGCCCGGATATTGGTATCCGACTTGTACCGAAATGCGTGCCGGAACCAATGTTCACTAAAACCTAGCAAATTATATGTCAACGAGTCCAGAATGACGATACGAACTCAACGGTATATCCGGAATTGGATTCCGATGAGCCGATCTCAAAATGACCCGTTGGCCCGGATATTGGTATCCGACTTGCACCGAAATGCGTGTCGAAACCAATGTTCACTAAAACCTAGCAAATTATATGTCAACGAGTCCAGAATGATGATACGAACTCAACGGTATATCCAGAATTGGATTCCGATGAGCCGGCATCAAAAAGTCCCGTTGACTCAGAAAGTGGGACCCGCTTTGCACCGAAATGCGTGCCAGGGCCCACGTTCTCCAAATCAAGCAAACTTTATATGAAAACATGCCAGAACGATGCCACGAGTCTACTGGTGGTGTTAGAAATTGAATCCAGAGTCCCGGGTTCAAAAATAGAATTTTACAAGTGCAACACTAAGAATTCGAACGGCCAACTTTGGCGTCGAATTCTACCGACCTAACAAGCTCAAACTGAAATGAAATCTAAAGGGGGCAGGAAGAGGGTTATACCAGCTGTGCACTGGCACTGGTGGCGCACAAAACGGAGCTGTGATGATGAAGATACGAACCCGCGAAGTTGGCGTCACGAAACTGTCCAAAAATAGTACAAATTAAAACGTCAACTTGGTGGCCGATTTTGATGTATCAAACGACGAAATTAACGGTTCAAATTTGACAGGGATGAAGGGGTATATATCGAGATTGCGACGGAGCAAAAAGTTCGCCGATCCAACGGTCGGATTTCCCAAAAAATGTGCGTGAAGTTGCTGCGACGAGGCGCTCATTCTGGACTTCGCGCGCGCGCGTCGACGGAATTTCGTGAAAAATGCACGAATCGCCTCGACGGCGCATCCCAGAGGACGGTGGCCATCCAGAGAGGTGCGCCCGGGGTCGCGCGGCCATGGGGGGGCTCGCCGGTGCGACGGCGAAGTCGACGGCGCGCGGTGGCGGACGCCGCTGCTGCCATGCAGCTGCTGCTGCCGCTGCTGCTGCCTTGGCCGAGCTTGGCCGGGCACGACGCGGCGGCACGGCGGTGCTCACCGGCCTGGCGCGGCGGCTGTACGGCGGCGTGGTCGTACGGGGGTGGTGGTGCATGGTGGGAGTGGTGTTGATGGTGGGAATGGTGATGGTGATGGTTTTAATGGAGATGGAGAAGAAGGAGGAGAAGAGAGGAAGTCGGGGAGGAGCTCGGCCTAGGGTGGTGGGGCTGGCCGTCGGCCAGGGGCTCGGCCATGGATCGGCTCGGCTGGACTGTGAGGAAGAAGGAGGAAGAGAGTGATGAGTATGTATGTGTGTGTGTGTTATAATATTAATGAGAAAGGGAGAGAGAGAATGTAGAGAGAGAGAGGGATGGGGTGTTCGGCCACATGGGGGGGTGTTTGTTGTGCTGGTGAGGGTGATGGGTGAGAGAGTGAGGGTGATGGGTGAGAGAGTGTGTATAAATTATTTAAGGAGAGAGAGAAAGAGATATTTGAGTGTATATATATTATATATATATGTATATATATATACAAGAGAGGAAAATAGATATTTTGAGTAGAGAAAAGGACAAAGTCAATAGCGGTGTGTATGGGCAGTCATGGTAGGGTCCATGCCTAACTGGGTCGGACATTGGGCCAAGTTTGGACAAAGTCGAAGCCAAGATTTAATTAAATTTATAAATTAAACCAAATTAAATCATGGATGAAATAGGAGCACAAGGGGGATCGAAATTGTGGCACACAAGTGGCACCAACATAGTTTACTCAAAACAGGCCAGGGCCATATATTGGGTCGACTAGATGGGACCGATGTCGGGCCCCGAAATTAAATTGGAAAATAAATCAGGTTTTACGGTAGATAATTAATTGGCCTAAATTGAACCGAAAGTTGTGCAAAGGAAATGGAGCACAAGAGGGTGTGTTTGAGTGGGACACGAAGGTCATGGGTGAAGAGCGTCTCGAGTAGATCAGGCATGACAAGTTAGTTTCGAGAAAATGACAGGTCTGGTGCTCCTAAATTAAAAGTCACGGTAACGCGCATATGATGATCAAGGAAAAGAGTGGGAATTCAATTAATAATTAAATGGTCTAATATTAACCCGAACTTGCGCGAAGCAAAAAGGATACAAGGGAACAAGTTCGAGTGGGACACTAATTATCAATGTGAAGATAATTTCGTCTACTACAAACTCCAAGAAGGAAGTTTCCAGAGACTGGCATCCCTGATGCTCTAGAATTCCAAGTCACGATAAAGAGCATTAAATCAACTAATAATCAAATAATAATATCTGTTCAAAATAATTGATTTATAAAATTGAAAAAAATAAGCCCAAAATTCAGGGGCTTACACTTTAATAACATTTTGGACCGAAAAAATAGTAAAGCAAACCATTTAGTAGATTTTTTACTACTCATTGAACTGTAATCACGGGTCAAATAGTTTGGTTGGAGTGTCCATGTAAGCCCTATTGTTCATCACTTGGCGTTACACCACTATAAATTCCTTCTTCTCCTTTATGATCATCTTGTTTACTAAGAGGCATGTTCTTATCAACAATTAGGGCTGGCAATATGTCCGGCTTGGGTAATTTTTAGGAGTATATATACCCCACCCAAACCCAATAAGCTTTAGAAGTAGCCAAATCTTATCCATTTTATTCGGGTTTGGACCTTGGTACTTATTGTCTTCTTTTTATATACCCGATTTATTTTTTCTTTCTACTAGGTCCATTACTGCGAGTATCAAAATTTAAGCTTAAATGACAATATGTATTTTTGTGTTATAAATGTTAATTTACATATAGTGTGGTTTCAATAGATAGAATTGAGAATTTTCAAGAACTTGGTTCACTCATACGGTCAACCCATATATTAGTATGAAGGCTCATCTTATTTAATATTCAGATATGGGTAGAAATAAGTATGTTTATATCCTCTGCAATAAGTTTCTGGGTCCAGAATCTTGTATCCAGACCTCACCTAAAACATTTATCCGTTTGGAAATCAACTCAAACATTTTGATCAGTTTCGGGTTGGGTATTCCATATTCTTGTCATTGGTGCCAATCCCACCTCCATTAACACCCTGTCCACCACTTTTTACTCTCTTTACATTCATATGTTTCCATCAAAATGCTTGATGTAGCAGTGGTTGTGAGTGAGGAGTTAGTGAAATGTGTGTCCCGCTACTTGTACGTATTAAATTACTGAACTATGCATAAGTAAATTGCTACGGTGTGTATATGACAACTGCTATGCAATGACAAGAAATTCAGTTATATATAGCAATATATAATTCAATTATATATAGCAATACGACAACCTGGGCATTTCTCAATTGGACCTTTCTAATATTGTCTGATAGGCATTTCTTATTGGACCTGTGTGCTAAAGGAAAAAGAGAGGATTCGTATAGGAATTTTCCAAATTTATTTTTTGTTGTGCTAATTTTGAATGATAGGCATTTCTTATTGGACCTGGGCATTTCTAATATATGCTGATAAGAAAAAAAAGGATTCATATAGGCATTTCTTATTGGACTTGGGCATGCATTTCTAATATTGACTGATAGGAAAAATAAAGGATTCATATGGACATTTCTTATTGGGATAATGAACCAACCTGGGCACCTAAAGAAGCTTTTGCAGATGATGCAACGTGAAGTAACATTTACAGCCCCATGTCTATTGCCTTCTGATTCATTATCCTGGTATGTAGCACCACTATGCATAACAGAGTTATTTTTTAGGCATATTCAGGTCCTTATTTGGCACATGTTTCTGTAGGGTATATCGATTGTCACAAAAAAGTTCTCTGTTGATCTCGTCATACATGCCCTTTTCCTAAACCCTCGATACGACATAAGAACCTTCCTTTATTGAAGACTCTGAGTCTCTAGTCTTCACTGCACATTCAGGAATCGTTGTAGTCATATATTCAACATGTAATTTGTGCAACTCCTACCTATACGCTTGACATACTTGTTTATAAGAGCTTTCTAATTATACAGGACATTAACATCATCGGCCAATGTAATGACTTCATATTGCTCGTGAAGGTCTCTTTACTACTAAATAATCCTTACAACAATAAGAAATCTTAGTGGTGTATAAACTTGTACATTAAGTTGCCATCTTCTGACCAGAAAATTACATGACGAAAGCCACTCCATCCACTGATCCACAGTGATAACTTCGCCGTTTACAAAAGACCACAGAAACAAATCAGTTACACTAGCTATCAATTTTTGTCAGATCTAACTCTTATCAAGTTCCCATCACATGAAATACAAAGAGGCCTCTTAAGTTCCTTCAAAACTTCCACATTCTACTAAAAGTTGGTATCTTTACCTTTCTGCACCTGAGTTGATATGCAGCTCTACTTATCCTCTCATGTTACTCATCCTAATCATTTTTCTTGCATTATTAGCTACTGACCTAATACACAAAGTAAAAACCTAATTGTGTATATTCTTTCATGGAGAACTTTAATATATTTTAGTTCTTTGATCATAAGCACCTTATCTGAGTGATGAATCTAACTAAAAAACAACTCGAAGAAGTTAATTCATTCCTTAACATTTTCCCATTATAGTCAACATCAGAAAGCAAAATCATCATCCCATTTTCTTCAGAGGGCTTGGAAATGTGCAGAGTTGGAAATCTACAACATGAAGTACTTGAGAATGTAGTATAGGCATTTCTCGTACAGACATTTATCATATAGGCATTTCTTGTTGTGTGTGTACAACCTGGGCATTTCTCATATAGGCATTTCTTATTGAACCTGGGCATTTCCAGTATCCTGGAGTACTGGAGATTCCAGCATAGTGTGTGTGTACAACATAGAGTTAGGGAATTAGTGTATAAAAGAGGGTAATGTGCAGAGTTGGAAAACTTGTGTATCACAAGTGCAGTGCTGCATGAAGAGTAGCAGTCATTAACTGCAAAGATGCAGTAGTGGGCAGTATAGATTTGTGCGCGTAGTACCTAATGTTTTAGTACAACCGAGTGCAAATCTGCAACAGCAAATGATGCAAGCAACAGTAAGTTAACTGCATTTATGTTTACAACTAATGCCTTGTTTGAGGGAATATCACATGGGATGTCTTCATTAGACTGATACCACACAGCCATATGTAATTGTATTCCAATATTTGTTTTGTTTTGAAAATTATGAGCTGTGAGATGTGTTTTTCGTTTGAAACTGATCATTGTTTGCCATCATTTTGATAAATTAGGATTGTGCTTGTTTTAGTCTTGTATTATTTTGTCTCTGAATGACTGAGCTTCATCTTCATCAGTTCAAGAAGGTTTTCTCTTGGCTTTTTTCTTGCTTCAAGTCCTGTGACTTTCTAAACATTGTACGACAATGCCCATGACTTCTCAACTATGTTTAAAGTCTCTCAACATTTCAAAATTTGCAATTAGTAGTATGTCATGCATACAAGGAATAATATGGTACTCTATTTTAAACACACAATTGAAGCATATGTTACATTCTATTTTCACTAGGTGGTTAATGGGTCGAATCTAATACTCGGGCTTTAGCAGCAACCCGACCGGAATCCGGACCCATTACCTAGCCCATGGGACCTGCTTCGTGTCTTTTTCTATTAATCCTTATTCAAAATCATATGAACTAGTAGTGCCTTGCAATCTTTATTGTGTTAATATTGTTTTTATTTTTATTCAGGTAATTACGCTTAAAGAAGAGGGGAGACATGCTTCTAGAAAACATCATATTTTGAGCTTAAGAACTTTAAAATCTTCAAAGTTCTTGAAGTGTCCAGCTATAGTGAGAGTGACTTTTGCTTTTTTAGTAAGACAGTGTCTTTTGCTTTTGTAGTAAGACAGTAATTTTGGATTTGAGTTTAATGACTTTTGTATTGAGTCTTGTAGTAAGAAAATGACTTTGCTATTGGAAATCCAATTTAAACACTTTTGCTTTGTGTAAGCTTTTATCACATTATTAATGTTTATGGATTTAGTGCAACTTGTTGGAAGTAAATACTCTCTATGTAGATGTGCAATTAGTTTGATTTTGGTTGAAAATACTGTGAGAACCATATTATAGTCATATTTGATTTTGGTTGATTAATTTATATTTGTAGCTATTCAAATCTGGATATTTAAAAAAACCATAATCATTCCACGCCTTGCGAGCCAAAAAAATGAAACTCTTCAACCCTTTAACGGCCCTCATTTTGAGTCATAAAAACATAGCATTTACGACCTGCATTTTTGGGACATTAATGTGTGATAGTATGTATTCATTTTAAGTATTCATGACTTGCTATGTGTGCCATAAATTGAAGAAATTGAATGCTTTAACGGCCATCACTTCGAGTCGAAAAAGATTAGTATTTACAGCCTACATTATGGAACGTAAATAAGATCCAAAGTTTCCTAGAAACTTTATTTACGACGTGCATTTACCTAAGTTACGGCCTATTTTTTGTACGCATAAATACTCGTACCCTTTTACGACTGGAGCTTTTACGGCATGACCCTGTGAGCCGTAAAATTAGTTTTACGGCGTAAATTGCAGGTTGTAAAAGACCTTATTTGGTATAGTAATGGAGGGTGTCCCAGTGGTACAAAATCTGAACAAGGTTCAGGATATCATTAATCAGTTGTCTATGATGAAGATGGTGATTGATGATGAGCTTCAGGCCCTACAGCTCTTGAGTTCTCTACTAAAAAACTGGGAGACGTTAGAGGTGTTGTTGCGCAACTCCGTACTTGATGGAGTTGTATGGAGGCAGTCAAAAGTAGCTTATTGAATGAGTAGGTCCAGCGCAAGCAAGTGGAATTGTCGTAGGAGTCCGCTCTGGTGGCTTCCTACGGGAAAGAAGACCCAAGTCACAGTCAAGGACAGGGGAGAATTCTCGGGATCTTGCAATTGTGGATCGCAAGGAGTGTTGATATCACTATGGCAAAAAAGGTCATATCAAGAGGAACTGCATAAAGCTCAAAGCTGAGAAGGCTAATGGCAAGGACGATCATGAGGATCTTACAGCGTTTGGAGATATCATCATTACAGTGACCGACGCAGAGAAACCTTCTGCCATATGTGTCATAATGGCGACTGGTTCATTGACATCGGGGCATCATATCATGCTACTCCACATGGGAGGATCTTCACGTCATACCTCGACGACAGGTTTGAACATATGAAGATGGGCGACAAGGGGATGGCTGCAGTTGTAGGCATCAGTGATGTGCACTTAATGATAGAGTTTGGTGAGAAGTTCATCCTCAGGGGTATGCGATATGTACCGAATTTGTGCTATAACTTGGTTTTGATAGGAAGGCTGGAAGATGATGGTTGTCGCAGTCTGCTTTTCAACAAAGATTGGATGCCTACAAAGGGTTCCCAATAGCTGGCTCGAAAAAATTTGTACTGTGGCATGTACAAGCTCAAGCCGCTGAGCTGTATAGGTAGACCACAAACACTGGATGAAGGCTCGAAGGATATTCGATAAGAGGTAGATCATCAAGAACTTGCTGATGAGGGGCTTCTATATGCTTTGAGGGATACAGAGTATTCGGTTCGTCGAAACAAAGTGACGGATGGTGATGAGTCAAAGATTGAGGGTTAATCTGTCAATCCCATAACAGCTGGTCGGTATCCAAGTGGGGGTTACTCTGCGAATCCAGTTTTGGCAACAGGTGATTTACCAATGCTTCACGGAGCGACATCGATTTTAGTAGTTCAAAGCCAGGAAGGAGATCAAGGTTTACAGTAAACTCAATTTGAGGTGGGAGCATCATCATTCACATAGTTCAGGAAGAGTTGTAGGTCATCGACGACATGCACAGTGCGTGATGTTCTGTTCGAGGACGCATGTATATGGTGGAGCTTCAAGTTCAGATACGAACGTGGACATGTTCAGGAGTTGGAATCTTAAGAGAACCGTACCGTCCGTTTGGCTAGGTCAGCCAAGGATAAAGAAGCTCGTCGGAACGTTAACACTTTTGATGGAAGATAAAAGTACGATAGGTAGTCGAGAATTATGGTGAGGCTGATCGTCAGGAACTTCAGTCTTGGTCGTGTCATTGATATCGGCAGGATCCCAGTGGTGCAGGCGGTGCTACACTTGACAGCTAGCATCGATGTGACGGACAAGGAGCTAGAGACAAAGGAAGATGCAAAGCAACTCGGGGGATAGGTGATCAGTAGGATGGATCAGGAGCAAGTATTCTGTCGTGGGACGTTAGACATGGAGTACAGTTGAGGACCCATTGGGTTAATACCCTCTCATCAGACTGGAGGAGAAGATTGTTGGAGTCTAGTCTGGATTTGGTAACAACGTATTTGTGGAATCTAAATCTAGTTAAATATTTGATTTTATAAGATTGGATGTCCATAATTGGTGTTGTGCTATTTTAGATATAGTAGGATTTTTATTTTAAGAAATCATATTATAATCTAAAATTGGATATTGATAGAATATTTTAGGCATAATAGAATTCCTATTATGTTCATATTTAGGATATCCAATTATGACTAGAATATGATTTTTTTGTCCTATATATATGGGTGAGGGTGGAGGCAAAGCATAGCACAAAGTGAAGATTCAGGGTACTCGTCCACAATAAAATCTAAGAGAAAGTATATACTTTGCTCTTAGGACTTCGCCATCCGAGACAGAAGAAAGAAGAAGATCTAATCGAGGAGTTGTCAACTTCGGTTAGGGAATTACTACGGGTTGGTGTGTGATCTCTATTGTAATCTTTTGTTTTTCTTCTTGAGAGTGGTGTGGGGGTTGAACCTATTAGGGTAAATTGTTCAATATGAGTTTTGTCAATCTTGTAATTTCATCTGAGTTATAAAGGTTAAATTTTGTCCAGGTGACGCCAACAGCATTCCCGCCCTAGTGATCAATTGGAACCACTCTAGATTGTCCTTACACATAATCTCTCCCCCTCCTCCTGTCCGACACGCACGCTGCTTGATTTTAACCGCAATGGGCTCGCATGATGTGTTCTACTATTATGGCTAGTGGTCCCTTTATTTACTACCACCATCGTCTTACGAGCAGTTCCTTTCCCCGAGTACTGCCTGCCTCCACCCCTATTTGTAGAACTTGAAGACCCGACCCTACCTACTGTAATAGTTGCCTCCTTCACCTGGAATAAGACCATGGTCCCCTTTGCTATGCTATCCCTTCCTCCAAATATGGGAGCATCCTTCGTCGTTGCCTCTGAGTGAATACACATATCTTGCTAATCCTTCTTTATACACTTGTCTAAGCCAATGTTAATCTCCAGGGATACTCCTCTACATGACACTGCAACATTCTCTGTGGGACCAAGTGCAAACTCATCAACCATTGGGCCCTTCCGTGTTGGGTATGCCTTCTCCTCCCCCTGGTTTCCATATCATCCCCACCTTCTTCAGGAACTGCTATCCCCTTCTCTTACCCTTCCTCTGGCCTTCCAACGTGTCAGTCGTCATACCTTAATTTTCTGTGAATTCACATTCCTTGGGGGAATGTTCGGAACATCAACATTGGTGGCAGGTGGGCAGGATCCATTCGTGCTCGACCTTTTGGTGGTATACGTGTCCTGAAGGCACTTCGTACTCTAATATTAATGGAAGCTATTTGCTGGCATCAATCTCTATGAACACCCTTGCATAGTCCACTCTTGCCACTTCGATGTGACATCATCCCTTCGATGTGACATCATCTGCCTTTATGGGTTACCTATGAGACTCGCGAGGTGTATCATTAATGGCACAGTTTAATAAACAATTGGCAGTTTTGGAAACCTAACCCAGAAATGAGCTGAGTACAGCACATCCCTCTCGGAGCGGGAATATGGCGTCCATTCTTTCATAATAATGAGCCTACCATCAAAAGTCCAAGGTTCCCCTTGGAGAATGCGCTCCATATCTTCCCGTACTACGAACCGAACATAAAAGAATCCATTCTCCCTCGCAAATAATTCCATACTTCATTTAGGTTTCTATACTCGATTAGAACAGGCGCGTATGCCATAAAGCGGCATGTTCTCCAACACATATAGGATCACCGTGTTCCACCAATACTCAATTGTTTCAGCTAACTCCTCCTCTAGGAAAGACGTACGCATCCGCGTACCCACCTGCTTCGGTTCTACATTCCTCATATGTGTCCCGTCCTGATCTATCCATGGCCGACATAATTCTGCCAACGACTTTTTACCAGGATTAGCGTGTATTGGGGCATTCCCTTTGTTGCCCGTGTTGTCGGTATAGCCAAGAGGTCTCTCGTCCCTTTTGATCGTCATAGCTGCAAACCCTAGCTGTCTCCTATTATTGACATCGTTTTCTTATCTTGGTATCACAAGTCGAACCCCACCATTGATACTATTAGCTCCAGCGGTTCCTTTTCTTTGCCTTTCAGGTTGACCAGCCTTGGTCGCTGCTCCCCTTCCCCGCTTCTCCAAATCTGCAACCACCTGAGGTCAGACTCTCCCGAATCTCCTCCGCCCCTCTTAACGGTAGTCCACCCCCACCCTCTCGAATCGCCAAGTCATCCATCCCTCCACCGTTATTACCTTCTCCGAGATCACAAGTATCACCGATCCCAGATTTGCCATAGTTGCCCCCCGCTCATAGGTTAGGGGTTATATATATATATATATATATATATATATATATATATATATATATATATATATATATATATATATATATATAGTGTGTGTGGTGTGTGTTTAATTTTGGGGAGTACATGGGTGGAGCTAGATTGTAATAAACCCTATGTTAATAGTTATCATCTTATTATTAACTGAGTTATTAATTTTGATCTTAGGTTTGTTACATAGTATATTGTTGGTGTTTTGCCTTAGAGACTAGAAAAGATACCACATTACCTAGGCCAAAAGGATTGTATCTCTATATAAAGCTTGCTTGTGTCGAGGGATGCACATGAGGTGTGGAGAGGCACATGGGTGCCATGTGGGGTTTTTTTCTAGTAAAAAGAAGGCTAACTCAACAAAGAATCATTTATGTTTTTTGTCATGCTCATGGGATTGTTTTCCTATGGAGCTAAGCCCTGAAGGGGCTTAGCGACTCGGACTCGGGCTAGGGCTCAAGGGCGCAAAGTGGCACTTTGTTGACATACTTTGCACTTAGCATGTCAGCATCGGCACATGGTGCTTTGTGCGCTATTGATGCGCTCATGCGCTCGTCTTATGCACGAGTTGCATACGCATGAGCATGTACAGGGGTATGCGTTACTGCAGGGCTGTGCTGCTGCGTTGCAACACTGTTGTGCTGCTGCGCGCATATGGTGTTGCGTGTCTGTGCTGCTACGTGCAGACGCACGGGCTGATAAGCTGATTGGAAGATTTGAGCGGTTATGAAAAGATTGGGTCAATTATTCAGATCCATCTTTTGTGGGATTTGAATTTAATTCAGTTATATATTTCCATTATTTGCTCCTATCTTTTCACGATCAGTTACGGCCAAAATTATAGTTAGGGTTGCAGCCTAACTCTATAAATACTCTTTTCGTGCCTTCATTGACAACCACTCAGAAATTAAGAGACGAAGAGAGTTACACAGTCACTACATTGGAGTCCACAGAGTTCAGCAAGTTCATGAAAGGAGGTGACATCGAGCGTTCCAGAAGTTCCTTAGAACTTGTAGGTTCCTGGAAGTTGATCGCAGTATGACGAATCTTGCTTTGAGAAATGGTGATTTTCATCACCCCAGCAGAGTCTTCAAATTCCGTCTCACGAAGAGACAGAGTCTTCACCTTCGTATCACAAAGAGACTGGATTTTCCACTCCATATCTCACAAAGAGAACGAGTATTCATCTCTGTCTCACTAAGCACTACAAGAAAAATACCCTATTATAACACCTGAAAAGAAGCTATTACAATGGTTCATATACGTTACAGGATTTCAGCAACACCATATAATATAACAGTTTAGAAGGATTTTTGCTCTATTATACCGATTTATAGCGCTAAGCATTATATATGTTCACACATATATGACATTGTTACACGCAGACATTATAAAAAGTGCTAAAAAAATTAGAATCCCGCTCGAACTATTCGCTCAAACCCGACCCCCAAATTAAAACCCTCATTCCCTTCTTTTTCCTCTCTCTCCTTCCTCATTTTCTTTCTCATCTCCTCCTCTTCTCTTTCCCTCCGCCCCCCTACAGCGAACCCTTTCGATAACACCAGCCGACAGTCCTCCCGGACCACCCATAGGAACGGCCGCCCGTAGCCCCTAGCTTGTATGTCATCTCCTCGCGGCCCAGTACCGCCACGCTCCCTACCGAGACGTATACCACCTAGCGTGGCGGCTGTGTGGAGCCACCCCATCAGTCATCCTCGGCCCTCCATGGGTCCGCAGGGCTGCGACAGCGAAAAACCTAACCCTAATTTTTTGGGGGTTTTAAGGAGGAGAAAAAAGAGGAGAGCCGCAGAGGAGTCGAGGCAGCTGTGGACTCCTATGCCCCCGTCTCCACCGCCGCCTCCAAATTCGACGACGACGATGAGGACGAGACACTCGGAGCCGGCACCGACACGACGGGATCGAAGAAGTCGAAGGATAAGAAGCCGAAGGTCACCATCGCCGAGGCCACGGCCAAGATCGACGCGGACGATCTCGCGGCCTTCCTCCTCAAAATCGCTGTGAGAATCTTGGATCTTGTGGAATTTTTCGAATCTTCTTCGAATTTTTACTTTTTTCGTCTTTTTGTTTGTTTTGGTTAGTGTTCTTATGAATCGCAACAGGATATTGAGCTGATGATGTTTACGGACTACTTTGGGAGGGCGTTCACGGCAGTTGGGTCGTCGCAGTTCCTGTGGATGAAGTTGTTTAAGGAATCTACTGTGTCGAAGATCATCGACGTGAGTTCAAAATATTTTTTCGATAACATAGTTTTGTGAGTAGAACTTATATTGTTTGATAGAATAAACTGCATGCAAGCTGTGACTGGAAACAAAGCTTGGCATGAACAAATAGGTCTCAGGTTCCCAATCTGAAAGAATTTCCTAAATATTATTTTCATAAGTTTAATCTGGTGTCTTGCCATGAGTTATTATATCAATTTTCATAACATTCTGGGGATTTTTGCATACTATTTTCATAAATTTGATTTAGAGTCCTGTATAGTCGATGATGTTGATCTTTTTGAGACTAAACGGTTGTAGTTAAAATTCCCCTCACATGCCATTAAGGGATGAAGATGTTGATCTTCATAGCAGGAAGGAGGAAGAGAACTCTAAAATTTTTAGGGCAAACTATATTAGGTTGAAATTGAAAAAATAGATTATCTTGTTCAATCATTTATTGGAGCATCAATACCATCTAATGAAGTATCCTATGCCGCAAAAGGTTCCCTTGGTTCCCATACAAAATGGGATTCATTCTATGCCTGGTAATTTCATTCACCTCAAACATTCTGCTTGACGAGAAGGTTATTGAATATTAACTAGATTTCAAGTTCTGAAAGTAGCAAATTTAATAATTCTAAAAAATATGTTTAGTAAGTCGTTATCTTGATACAATACTAGGATATAGCCACCAAAGGCATATATATCTTTTGGGTCAAGTTCATAGATTCTGGCTTTAACTTTATTATATTACTATTTTGAATAGAAAGGCATATATGTTGCTGGACTAAAAGATAAAATTTTTACTTCCCTTGAGCAAGTCCTGCATTAATTTATGGATTTTGCGAAATGTAAGGCTTGAAAATGTAAGAGTGAATTATTTTTTTACTTTGTTAGTACTTCAAGTTTGAATTCAACAAGTACCGATTTCACGTGTAACCTTGAAATCATAATGCCATGAAATAAAGAAATGGCATATTTTACACAGGAACATAGGGTTAAGTGTTTAAGTCAACAGATGCCAGAAAGAAACATCTAAATACTTAACTGATGTTAGTGGACTCCAATTCTAGAGGGACTTTGATTTGGAAAGAAGAATACTTAAGTTCATTAGTCCATCGGTTGGTAACTGAAATTGTCTATTGACTAGTTTATGGAATGTGTGATGGATATCTTGAGTCGTTTGTACAGGGTCAGTAAACAATGCTGGTATATACTTAAGTTCATTGGTCCTTCAGTTTTTTTCTAATGTTGTATAGCTTGTATATACTTTACTGTTGTAGCTTGTTTTTTGTATCAGGGACGACATACAATTCTAGTAAAATACTTGTGGTTGGTAGGGGCTTAGTTATTGTTCTAAAATTAATTCATCAAATGCCACCACCTCTTCATTCACCCGAGTCATCGTTAGAACATGTTATGAATGACACATGGATTCAAATGACATCCCGTAGAGCTTCTATATGTATCTTGCTCTTTTTGGCAAAATTTTTCTTTTATCTTCACCTTTCAGTCTTCTAATATGTGACAATATCATGAATTTTGTTAATGACCAGGAAAGTTTAGAGCACTTTTTGTGTCCAAATATCAATGTAATATAGATGTTTGGATCTGAGCTTCATGATGTTTGAATTTATTACTAAGATATTGGTCCTTGCTACTTATATGCATGAAGAATAAGATGGATTAAATATTTACCAGCTTGATTAAAGGCCTCATTGCACTTATGTCGTCATTGACATTGAGTGATGTTTGTTGGAAAGGTTCTTCACGTGGTTTCGGTATTCGTATAAGTCAATCAGCACAAGGGTGTGATTGCGGGGTCGATGATCCTCTCACTCGCCATATTGTAATGATTTCCATTAATAGAGAGGAAGGAGGCGAGTTCTCCTTATGGCCATTGGCTTATGTTTAGTGTGCTCTACTCCTGATCAGTTTCTTTTAAAAGTTGAGATGCATAATAACGTACTTAATAATGATACGTGTGGCAGGAATCTGGGCATGAATGTATACTGTTAGGTACTTTGATGGGAAAACATATGAATGGGTTGGTATAAGCCGTCAACCAAATATCATTGGTAAGGTATGTTCTATTTCAACCTTTTCCATTCGGGGCCATCTTATTGCTCTATAACTTGGTTGTTATCCAGTTTAGTGCACGATACTGCTTCTATAACCTAACCTCCTTTGTTGAGGGAGGTAATACTAGTTCATAGTTTCTTTCTTTTTGGTTCTTGTTACTGGACACTGAACAAGGAAATAGGTAGAGGTGAAGTATGAACCCTCACAAATGATTAACAGGTTCGTACTATATCAATTTTATTTTACCATTTAATTAATATTTTAGTTAAACTTCATCATTTAATAGATTCTTCGTGTTACATGTGCTTATATTTGATCTTTAGAGGTGAATCTGCTTCTATTCTTGTAATGGAGTTTCCCATGGATTTTTTTCCTATCTTTTTCTTCCTGCTTACTAGGTTGTGTTGGAAGAAAGTAACACTGGATTGATTTTTTATGCATGTCCTTTTCTGTTATTGATTTTCGATAGAGAGAAAATTATATAGAACCAGCAAGACTTGCAATGCCTCATATAGAAGCTTGTCCATGTTACATATATATACTGCAATTGTTAGGGGATTTCCTCTTGTCCTTTCGTGACTTAATCCTTTCTCTTACTGAGATTTTGATATGTGCTATCAGTTTTTAAAGAGGCGACAATGATTCTTGCAGATTGCTAATTTCTATTTAAGTTGTACTTATTTATTGGATTTTTGGCTTTCTTTTTCCTCTCTTCCGATGGCGTGGTGGCTTAGCTGTAGCCAGTTTGGTAAGATGTACGTGATTTAAAAATCCACATTCTGATGGCTCTATTTATTTCATTCTTTTTTTCAAAAATATCTATAAAAATGGGATAATGACAACAATGAGATTTCTCATTGAGTGAATCTCTACCATCCTGTGATGGCGAGACATGTTCCTGGAGACATTTGTCGATCTGAGCCTCTTATCAGTATTCTTTATTTTGGCTTGTGCTTTGGTGTATTTTGTAAGTGATGAGTTGTATCAAGATGTCAGTATTCTGAGCCTCTTATCAGTATTCTTTCTTTTGGCTTGTGCTTTGGTGTTTGTGTCGAGTTGTATCAAGGATAGGTAGGTACTTGTTGTCTCATAAGGGAACTGATTATGTGTTGTTTGTCGGAAACTCTTTAGGTTTCTTTTTGTAGTATCATTTAATTTGAATGGTTCTCCTTTAACTGCTACCTTCTGATTAGAGACATGTAGGAAGAAATAAAGGGTATCAGTGGGTATTAGGAATACCTATTGTATCAGAAATTTCTTATTTATTATTTATTACTGTATGATTTCCATCTTTCAATCTTTTATACTGTTTGATATCAAAGATTGTTATCTTTCATACTGTCTGATTAGAGACCTGTAGGAAGAAATAAAGGCTGAAATTTCTTATTTATTACTGTATGCATATTTTCCATCTTTAATACTTTTGATATTAAAGATTGTCCTTATGATTTGGAAATATCATCATAATCTCTCTTTATTCATTTATTCATTCTTTATTTGTAGGTACGTATAGTGTTGACTTTTGAAGGGATATACAATGTTGGCTTTTGAAGAGATGTCACAATTTGGTGTTGGTGAATGATGTTTCAATGTTTTAAGTCTGGCTGCCCTAAAAGGAAAAGATGTATATATTTTTGGATTTTGAAATGTAATGATGATATGTTGGTGAAATAAAAGTTGGAAAAAGAATGATATATTTTGAAATATAATTAAGATGATATGATATTTGGATATTTTTAATGAAATGTTTCAAATGTTAGTTAAATTTCATATTTTTGTTGTCTCAGGAAATTAATATGCTTTTTATAACGCATTGAATTATGAGCATTGACAGGTGATATATATGTGTGTGAATGACAAGAACAGAACGTTACAAAGTGTTATGTATAAATTATTTTTATAACGTTTCATGAACGCTTTCTGAATAGTTTCAGAACCAGATCATTTTAGTAAGCGTTATGTATATATAACCTATTATTGTCGTTTTCAAATTTAGTGTTATATATAATTGACTTAATTATGTCATTTTTAATAAAAAAAATGTCATATAAGTGTAAGTCATATATAACGATTTTTTTAAACTTTTATAACACCCGTGTTCATGACGGTTGCATGCTTCAAAAAAACAGTCATAAATTAATTATCATATATGACGGTTTTTACCCGTCATAAAATGTTATTTTTCTTGTAGTGAAGAGACCGAGGTTTCCATCTAAGATTTGTTTCGGGAATAACATATATTCTATCCTAGATCCTTACATACAACAATTCCGAATGGAACTAGTGTACCTATAGTCGCGTATCGTGGGATGCTTGTTACGTACTTGGCTCGTTGTTTTCTTTTACGTTGCTGGTCGCATTAATGCGTGTATTCTTTTTTGTATAAAAAGACTTTTTTCTTATTTATAACATTTGGACAAAATGTTATAACAGCAAATGAATGTGCATATTTATAACATTTTTATTTTTATAATATTCTGGTGTAAAAGATGTTATAATAAATGTAGACAAATATGATTTTTATAAAACTTCGACAAACAAGCGTTATATATTTGCATACTTTATAAGGCTTTTTTTGTTATTTTAACATTGGTATTTATAACACTTGGGTTCTTATTAAAAATGTTATAAAAAGTTATTTATAATGTTTTTTAGCAATCATAAAAATGTAATTTTTTACAGTGGTACATATGGGGATAAAGGTCCGGGATACAGACATTTTCAGATAGGTATAATAAATAGTCAAATATGTTGCACATTGCAGATATGATACTGACACCAACTTAAAGGGCATCGAATTTTATTCTTTCATGTGCTTGGGCATAGAGATATGGCTCATGTTGCCATGAAAAGAAGTTCTCAAACTTCTATTGGTCGTATTTGATGATTAACGTTCAGCAGTAGACCCGAGGGTCTTATTGTTGGATTGCGACACTCTTTTCGTTGGAAGAGAAATAAAAAAAGATTAAAATTGCTAGTAAAGTATGGCATAACTATTAGAAAAATGATCCTCTTAAGAAGCTAGTGGTCGAAATTCCTTGAAAGCTAGTTATAAATTATGATTATCTAGTTTTAGGGTCTCGTATAGTATTAAAATTTTGCATTTAGGTCTCTATATTGTCCAAAAGAGGCTTTGGATCTCGTCATAGCGGTTGACTTGGCTGACCGTCCAAATGGAGACCTAAACGAAAATTTTGAATATTAAACGAGATCCTAAAACTAAACGAAAAATATGTGAGGGTTGTGTAACTTGGGTTATTTAGATTTTTTTTTAATGACCAATTGAGAATAAGATTTGTGACACTATTGTTTGCTTCTATCATGATCTCTGTAGTCACACAACCCTCAGAGACTCTTGAGTTTAACAATGCAACCAAGACAAGAGACATCTTACGATACACGATGCATGTCCATGCATAAAATTGTCACCATAGAAACTGTTGTCATGAGGGTTATGTTGGTGTTGAGATTAGGATAGAAATAAACAAAATTATCACAAGTCTCATTCTCGACTGGTCATGACAAAACTAAATAACCAATCATATAACTCCCATCATTCAAAACTAAATAACCCAAGTCACACTACCTTCACATATTTATGTTTAGTTTTAGGATCTTGTATAATATTCAAAACTTGCATTTAGGTCTCCATTTTGGACGGTCGGCCAAGTCAACCATTCGGACAAGACAAAAATTTTATTCTGGACAATATGAAGACCTAGGCAAATTTTCAATATTATACAAGACCCTAAAACTAAATAACCTTATAAATTAAGTTGCTGAAAGATAGAATAAAACTCTAGAAAGATGGAACAACTTGCTATAGGATGGTCAAAATCACTCTTATTAAGAGCGAGAATTAACATGTCGTCTCTGCCGACATGGCTCAGCTCGATTGTTCCTCTTTGGCAATATGCCAAATTCACATCTTAGAGCTGGTCCTGAGCTCATGGGGACTTGAGGCAAACTTTCGAAATGGTCCCCTTACATAATGTGGAAAAAAAAAACCCAACTAAAAATATATATAACAAAAAAGTAGTTGCCATTAAGACTTGCACTAAGGATATACCACATCAACAAGGAGGAAATCCACACAACGATTTGAAGCTGCATGGATGATGGAACCTGACTTCAAAGAGGTATTCTTGAATACATGGAATAAAACAGAGTCTCCTAATTTACAAAACAAGTTGCGAACTATACTACCACAGTTACATCATTGGGGAAAAAATAGATTGGGGAAGATGGATAGAGATATCAGACTGCTTGAAAAGCGACTTCTTCTGAATCAGTCAAAATCGCCTTCTGATACAACATATTCTGATGAAAGAGAAATACAAATTTCTTTAAACAAACTACACCTACAAAAGGAGCTCTATTGGAAGCAGAGATCCAATATCTCATGGTTAAAAGAGGGTGATAAAAACACACGTTTCTTTCACCTCTTTGCAACTATGAGAAAACAAAGAAACCATATTCATTATGTCACTAAGGATGATGGCAATCATATCTCAGATCATCAAGGAATCTCAGAGGCGTTCATTGCACATTTTGAATCTATTTTCAAGGCAGTAGACACTATTCCAGTCCCAGAGCATATTTTGGCAGAGCTTCCTCATATTTCAAGTGCTGATAATGAATTCCTTAGCAATGTACCACTTGAGAACGAAATAAGAGAAGTTATCAAATATATGAACCCTCACAAGGCACCTGGTCCTGATGGTTACTCTACTATTTTCTATCAAAAGTGTTGGGATTTGATAGGATCAGAGGTAACATCTCTAGTTCAAAACTTCTTCCTTTCCAGTAACATGCCATCTCAGCTTAATCACACTTACATAGCCTTGATTCCCAAAGTTAAATTTCCCTCTAAGCCTATGGACTATCGTCCAATTTCTTTATGCAATGTTCTCTACAAAGTTATTTCAAAAATCATTGCTAATAGGCTGAAATCCCATCTGACATACTTGATAAGTCCTTATCAAAATGCTTTTGTATCTGGGCGACACATTGGGGATAATATTGTTATGGGACAGGAGATTATTCATTCACTATCCAGATTTTCAACAAACAAAAGTGCATTTGCATTCAAAGTTGATATGTCCAAAGCCTATGATAGATTAGGTTGGAACATCATAAGCCAATCACTTCGTGGATTTGGTATCTTGGGAAAATCTTATGATCTTATCATGCAATGTGTCTCTACTACTTCATTTGCTATTTTAGTCAATGGTGAACCAACACAAACATTCAATCCTTCTCGGGGTATTCGTCAGGGATGTCCTCTTTCTCCCTACTTGTTTATCATGTGTATGGAAATACTCTCAACATTATTCACTGTTATGGTACGAAATTCATTATATGATGGTATCAGTCATCATCATTCACCAAATACATACTCTCACCTCTCCTTTGCAGATGACCTCTTTATCTTTGGTCACAGTTCCCTTCACAACATCAATCAAGTGAAGCTAATCCTGAAAACTTTTGAACGTTGGTCTGGCCAACGCATCAATTATGAAAAATCATCTATTCTCTTTTCTAAGAGAATAGATCCTATAATGCAAAACTTATATGTTAATTTTCTGGGGGTCCAACACTTGAGATCTAGTGACAAATATCTTGGCCATCATATCCTCAAATCTAAAAACAGAGCCTCTACATTCTCAGGTCTGTTGAATTCGAGTTCCTCAAAACTTCAAGGATGGAGTAGGAAGTGTTTATCCTACGCTGGTAGGACTACACTTATCAAGTCTACTTTAGCTTCACTTCCAACCTATTACCTATCTTCCTACTACATTCCAAAAAAAGTTACCAAAAATCTTATGACAGATCAGTGCAATTTTTGGTGGGGTTCTACAGAAAAGAAGAAAATACACTTCACTGCATGGAGAAAATTCACAAAGCCAAAGTTTCAGGGAGGCCTTGGCCTTAGAGATCCTCATATCACAAACATATCTATGATATTAAAGCTAGCATGGAGATTCCTCACTGATAGTGATTCCATCTGGGCCTCTCTACTGAAAGCCAAATACCTACATTCGAATTCCTTCTGGACTGCTACCCCATCGAGTTCTTCCTCTTGTGTATGGTCCAGTATCCTCAATAGCAGGGAACATTTGTTGAATAATGTGATATGGTCAGTAGGTGATGGTTCTAGCATCAATATCTGGGAGGACCCTTGGGTACCAACCTTACCAAGACATAGAGTATATGGCTTCAGTTTTAGTAGCCGTTGGGTTACCAAAGTGAGTGAACTTATTAACAGAGAAAATTTCTCATGGAAAGTTAACTTACTATACATCCTGTTTTCACCAATGGAGGCCAATGCAATTATGAAGATACCTCTGTCTATAAACTGCACAAGTGATAAGCTTATATGGAAACACACTGCAGATGGTGTGTTCACAGTCAAATCTGCCTATAGAGCTATTCATGAAGAAATTTCAAATGATTCGACTCATTCTGAAGATGTAGAATTCACTGAATGGAAAAAATTCTGGTCACTTTCTTATATCCATCTGAATGTCCAGCTATTTGTATGGAGAGCTATATATTACCAATTCACTTCCCACAAATGATAATATTCATCATCGACTCAATCATATTGAAGCCACATGCCCACTGTGCAAGGTACTCCCTGAAGATACTAACCATTTGCTTTTGAAATGTATTATGACAGGTTCTTCATGGGATCATATTCAGGGGATTCATTCCCTGATAAATGCAGATACCACAATCACAAACTTTATTACTTCTGTTCTCAAGGGGGTGATAAAGATGTTATTGCTATGAGCTTCTACCTATTATGGAATATATGGAAGACCAGAAACAGAGCCATTTTTGATAATCATCCAATCAATAGCAGGCAAATTTATGAAGAAGCCTACAATCAGAAATTGCAATATGAAGCTTTCAACCAAGGTGGCGACTTTCATTTATTGAGGCCATCAGGGAATCAAGACTCGATTATCTGGAGTCCTCCTCCAATTAATAGTATGAAAATTAATTTTGATGGAGGATTCTTGGATGGCAAGATGTCAGCAGGTGCCATTCTACGAGATGTATCTGGAAATTTCAAATTGGCTCTTTCAAAGGTTGAAGATGGCGGAACACCACTTGAAGCCGAGGCACTTGGAGTACAGTTAGCAATGGAGATATGTTCCAGACAACAATTACAAGAAGTTATCATTGAAGGAGACTGTAAGACTTTGCTTGACTCTATCAACTCTGTGACAGCAATCCCTCTCTGGCGGGCAAGACATATTATTGAAGATGCAAGATCCTTTTCAAAATCCAATCCAAATATCTCATTCTCCTACACCAATAGGATTTCTAATCAACCAGCTCATTACTTAGCTTCATATGCGATGTTATCCACCTCTTCTAATCTCATAGCTGTGTATGAAGTGTTACCAATCTGTATTGAATCATATGTCTTCAATGACATGAAACATATTTCAATTTAATGAATGAAGTATTTCCTTTTCAAAAAAAAATAAAAAAATCTTAACCACCACATCACAATTCTTTTAAATTATGAATGATCCATAATACATATTTGTTCTATTCAAGATACATCTAAGTTTGGCGACCTTTTAGTTTTTGGGTCTGGACTGTCGTCCAGCCTGAGTCCTCCCGTGCCCCTCCTCCTAGGCTCAGGTAGTGCAACATGTACTCTATATCACGTGGCAAAATTTCTGTCCGTAGGCGCCCAAACCCTAAGAAAGAACACAAGAAGACAAACAAGCTAGAACCCTAGAAAAACGCACCAAGAACAAGAAGACGCACAAGCTAGAACCCAAAGACTCCACTCCACGCGTTCGTCCATTCCCAAATTGCATTGCAGCTGGTCCCTTCCCAGTCCACGTTGCGTTTCCGGTTCATGTGACATTACTCCGGTCCACGTCCAATCTTTCTGCGTGGACCACCACACCATGAAGCAAGGCCTACGTGCACTCCGGCAATCCACCAGCTCAATTTGCTCTCGATCCGCTTCTATAAAGTTGGCATGCAGCCCAAAGCAAAGCAAACAACTCACTAAGAGATCAATATCTTCCTCACCACATTTTCTGTACACTTCACTCCTCTCTATTCTCATTCCATTTGCAGTTAATGGCAACCTCAGCCACACTACAATCATGTGTGTCTTGTTCCCCGCTGCGAGGCGCCTTTGCGAGCCGCTCTCCGGCGGCGAGGCTTCCTTCTGTTTGCTTGTTGCCGAGCCGCCGTGCCTCTGGCATGCACATTCGGTGTCAAGCAAAGGTATGTACTTCTCTATTTAGACATACACGTGGTAGTCATTCATAGCTGTTATTGTTGATACAGATTTTTACATGCCACCGACGACGACAATACGTATGAATCTCAGCTTTAAGCAACCATATGATTGATTCTTTATCTTTGTTGTACGTGCAGGAGCAGCCTCCAGTAGCACCACCTCAACCACCAAAGGCACCCAAAGTAAATTACTTCTATCACCGGTCCAACATATTCACCAACTAATTAACATTTACTTATACAAGTAGTATGTAGTTATATAGCTAACTGCTGCTTTCTATGTACGTAACAAACTGATGCAGGTCAGCACCAACTTCTCCGACGTGCTAGCATTCAGCGGCCCCGCACCGGAGAGGATCAACGGCCGTCTGGCCATGCTCGGGTTCGTGTCTGCCTTGGCTGTGGAGCTGGCGAGCGGGGATGACTTGGCGATGCAGCTGGCGAACGGTGGCCTTGGGTGCTTCGTACTGGCCGGTGCCGTGTTCTCTGCAGCGTCGCTGATCCCTCTCTTCAAGGGCATAAGCGTGCAGTCGCTGTCCCGGGGGCTCATGACTGCCGATGCCGAGATGTTGAACGGGAGGTTCGCCATGCTCGGCCTGGTGGCCTTGGCGTTCACCGAGTACTTCAAGGGAGGGCCTCTTGTCTAGACCAAAGCCCCCAACTCTATTTTGTTTTGTTTTGGGTGTTAAATATTAGAAGTTAGGATGGTGGACTTCGGCTGTATGTAATCTGGGATGCTTTCCTCATTTTTGCTCCTTTTATTTTGATGATATATATAGAAAGTACGTACTTTGATTCAAAGATAAGTATGCAATTTTTAATTTTATTTGCTACTCAGGACTCAGCTCATGAATCTAAGCCAACTATAACTCATATATTATTTACATTGATTATGATTTTGGGCTAACTTGTAACTTCAAGAGCAAAAATTGTTTAATCCTTATGTTGCATGAGCACAGATTTAAAATGACAATGTAAGGACAAATTGACTATAACCTCGCTATAACAGTCTGTATACCAATTTTGCATTATTTATTATTTATTATTTATTATTTATTATTACTATTATTATTATTTATCATTCAACTTTTCACTTTCCATCTCCAAAAGTCCTTATTTCACTTCTACCTAGACCTAGTCACATATGGGGACAAATGTCATGCTAAGAAGACTAGTACTTATTTCATCTTTACATATCTGGGTAAAGTGCATTTAAACCCTCCTTAGATGCACGAAAATGCAAATAAAGACTCGCTGATCCGAAAAACCCAACTAGATACGAAAATGCTCAAATCACCTCCTCCGCTAACTTTTCTGTTTACGGGTGTTAAAATGGGGTTGTTTTGACCATTTTACCCCTGGGCTATCTAATATTAACTTGTTAAAAACGGTTAGTTCTAAAATTATTTTGTTAAAAACGGTTACGCAAAAATACTTGTTAAAAAGTGGATAAATATTAACAAAGGGAAAATGGTCTTTGCTAGTAAAATTATTTATTAAAATTATTTTAATTAGTATTAACTTGTTAAAAACGGTTAGTTTCGTCAAAAAAAAGGATAAATATTATTTAAAATTATTTTGTCATAAATTATTTTTTATTTAACAAATATATAAATATTTTTGGGAAAAATAAAACTGATAAATACAAAAAAAAATCAATTCTTAAAAAATAGAAATGATGAAAAACTGGAAAAAAAAAAACCAAATAAAAAACAAAAAATACTATTAAAATATGGAAAAAATAAAAAATAGACAAAATATTCCAAAAAACCAAAAAATGAGGATAAATCTTAAACAATGAAAAAAGACAAAAAAAAAAACTATACAAATTTGAAAATAAAAGACACTCTTAAAAAACTAGAAAAGATTATTAAAAAGATGAAAAAAAAATATGAAATAAGAACTAAAAAAATGGAAACAAAAAACAAAATATTAAAAAGATTATTAAACAAAAATCAATTCTCATGCTTGACGTCATTTTCGAAAATAAATGTTTATAATCTAAATAGTAGGTTTTCATCTTAAATTTTTTCTGGAAAAAAAAATCTTTTAACAAATGTCCGGTTAGTCCTGAACTTGTATCGTAATTATTTATTAGTCATGACTATTATCGTAATTATTTATTTATTAATTCTAGAAAAGATTATTAAAAAGATGAAAAAAAAAATGAAATAAGAACTAAAAAAATGGAAACAAAAAACAAAATATTAAAAAGATTATTAAACAAAAATCAATTCTCATGCTTGACGTCATTTTCGAAAATAAATGTTTATAATCTAAATAGTAGGTTTTCATCTTAAATTTTTTCTGGAAAAAAAAATCTTTTAACAAATGTCCGATTAGTCCTGAACTTGTATCGTAATTATTTATTAGTCATGACTATTATCGTAATTATTTATTTATTAATTCTAACTGAAATTGTAAATCTTGGTACAAATTTATTTTCATCACATGTATTACTTAAACAAATAACTTAAATATTACTAAACGTGTCAAAAATCCAAAAATAAATTGCAAAACATGTATGTCGAAGCATGGTCCGGGTTCAGTGGCTGCCACCGCCTTTTGTCGATTATCTACGAATAGGCTTCCATAATTTCTATTTGGACGTCTTGAAAAAAAAAGGAATAAGTAAAAAAAGCTTCAAACATTAAATGAGAGCAAATAAGTAAAAAAAAAAAAAGAGAATATAAAAAAAAATTGCAGTTGGATTTGAGATCTGTAGGTAAGAAAAAGTTTCAATATATTAAATGAGAGCAAATAAGTAAAAAAAAAGAAATATAAAAAATATATATTATTTTTCCTTCCAACCAACCGGTCAAAAAATAGAAAATATAAAGTTTAGGTTTTATGTTTCAAACAAACATTGTCTTATACATAGAGAATGAAAGAGAGCCAACATCCAAATGTAAGCATTAGGGGTATTTTGGGAAGTGCACTTTTTTTTTAATCCAAAAAATGGCCTCTAACGGCTGTTCTAACGTCAATTTGACGGAAAGGGGTATTCTGCGCAAAACAGGGTTTGCGGGAGGTGCAAACTGCGTAAGTTTTCTAAAAAGTCTTATTTTGCGAACGAGACAACTCTAAGGAGGGTTTTAATGCACCTTACCCTTACATATCTACATATACATGCTGACCTAATTTCTCAAATAAACAAAATACGTGAGAATGGGTTTGAAATTATACCCTAACTTTCGATCGTTTGGTATGGAGAGAGCCCGTCCGTGTCTGCCCCTTCCCCCTTCGAGCTACTTTCTCAGTGGAGAGAGAGAAAATTGTTCATATCTATTAGCTTTATATCATAACCTATAATACGGTTTAGATCTATTGGGTTGAATGGTTGAGATTTCTTCAGATCTTAAACATTAATTAAAATAAGTTATTTTATTAAGATTGTTGGGTTGAATGGTTCAGATTTGTTAAGATTACCAAATTGTTTGACCGCTTTCCCCCAAAATTTATTGGTACAGAACCAATTTTATTATGACGAAACCAACTTTTAGTGCAAAATAAGTTGGTCCATATACAAATATGTCCTGAATAATATTATTTTTTATTACAAAAATAAATAGTCGTCCCAAATATTAACCTTTTATGACTCTTCAAAGTAGCGTATCTATTAGTGTCATCCCAAAAGCTCTTTTTTTTGTAGTGATGTTCTGCTGATTTATGTTCTACTATATTTTTTTAAAAAAAAAAACTTCCACAGTTTTAGTCCAAATCAAGGTATTATTCAAAGCTAGGCTATGAATTTTTTACTAATATCAACTATTATGTGAGACTCAACTACTACATAACCGTGTGTGTGTGTGTGTGTGTGTGTGTGTGTGTGTGTGTGTGTGTGTGTGTGTGTATATATATATATATATATATATATATATATATATATATATATATATATATATAAACATAGATACATATATACATGGTTGGAGTTAGATTGTAATACCTATGTTAATAGTTATCATGCTATTAACTGAGTTATTAAATTTGATCGTAGATTTGTCATGTAGTATTCCATATCCCAGAACCTTACATGCGACAATCGCGAATGCGTTAACTAGTGTACCCGCAGTTGTGTAGCATGGGATGCTTATTACGTACTCGGCTTGTCGTATTATTTTATATTAATGGTCGCATTACTGTACCTGCAATGAGTGGGATTTACTAAGAGTTTGGTGGATTAGGATTATTGCCTTGTACGTCCTGTCTTGTACTTAATTATGACTAGGGATATTAGGAAATGTAAAACTTATGTTCCTATGATGGTTCACATCTCTTCCTTAATCCGTACCTAAAGGATGTTACTTTTTGTGTATATATATATATATATATATATATATATATATATATATATATATATATATATATATTTATATATATATATATATATATATATATATATATATATATATATATATATATATATATATATATATATATATATATATTTGTGTATGTATTTTTTGGAAATAGGTAATTGTATTAATAATCAACAACTTATAACTCACCCAACCACTTAGACGTCCTTGTCGTAGACGTCTCCAGACCCTCAAATATACATCGATTTTGCTCCGTCCAGATATGTCATATCACTACCAATAGCCTGATTCTAGCTTCTCGGAACCACTCTAGACCTCTGTTTCTCTTCAGTCGGATTTCAGTAATCACTTTTCTATCTTCCATTCACCCGCAAATTGCAAATTCATCCTTCGATCCTACTCAAGGATTATCTGAGATGAAATTGCATAGTGGAAGAATAAACGATTTGTATACTCATTAGTGTTCTTGCATAATGTGCATCCCTGCCCTTCAACGCAAACTCTGAGCCTAGCCAACCAATCTAAGATTAGTAATCTCCCAAAATGCAGTTTGTACATACACAACTGCATTTTGCTTAATGCACCCCGCACCTAGATGAAGTCTACATCTGCCATGACCGGCTGTTGCCCCCTAACCATATTGTATACTCTTCCCAGTTCGAACTTCCCACTAGAGTTATTCCGAAACCATATGTCCTCCTACAAGCTTGGATAGACTCGCAAATCTTTGATGAGTAGCGCGAACTGGTGTGCCCATGTATGCCGCTCCGGCATCCATGCTCCGTCAAATAAAATGCAACTAACCCTTTGTTGGCTTGTGATCGGTCCCTCACCTAGAGGTTCATATTTGTTCACAAAGCTAGTAGTGAAGCTGTCACGCCCCAGAACCAGAATACTGGAGAGCAGGGGAATGACTCAGCCAGCTACGTATTACAGGTAGATGAATACCGTATAATACGATCAATGCTGTCTAACCAGACGAGGGGGTGCATACTACATGAAAGTCTTACTATGGTCACTTCACATCTATTGTCTCAATCATTCCACTACCAAATTACAGTATTTTAGCGACGGCCATTTAGCGACGGAAATTTTCCGTCGCTATTACCGTCGAATCACCGACGGATTTGTGACGAAATACCGACGGAAAGCAGTGGACAATTTTTTTTATTTTTTTATGTCCATATCCGTCGCTACGCCGTCGATAGGTCGTCGGCCAAGTAGCGACGGTTTTATATCCGTCGCTAGAACGTCGCATATTTTGGCGGCAAAAGCCTAAAATATTGGCGCGAGATTTGACTGACGACTTAGCGACGGATTATTTCGTCGCTACTCTGGCGCGAGATTTACTGACTACTTAGCGACGGAATAATCCGTCGCTACTCCGTCGCTAATTTCTGTACCCTAACTTAAATTGAACCGATGGGGGGGAAATTTTCATTCCCCCCCAAAACACTCTCTCTCTTCCCTCTCCCTCTCTCCGACGATCTCGCTCTCTCCGACCGGCGATCTCCCTCTCTCACTCTAAGGTATGCTCTCTCTCCCCCCCTCTCTCTCTCTATCTCCCTCTCTCTCTCTCTCTCTCTCTTTTACGATTTGGGGGGTTGGGGGGCTGTCGTAGTGGTCGGAGAGGGTGTGGGGCAGGGGGGTTTCGGGTACGGGGTGGGGTGGTCGGGGCAAGGGTGGAGTGGGGTGGTCGGGGGCAGGGGGGGTCGGGGAGGGGGTCGGGCAGGGGTGGGGGGGTGGTCTGGGCAGGGGGGGTTCGGGTAGGGGGTGGGGTGGTCGGGGCAAGGGTGGGGTGGGAGAGGGGGCAGGGGGGGGTCGGGGAGGGGGTCGGGCAGGGGTGGGGGGGTGGTCTGGGCAGGGGGGTGGGAGAGGGGGTCGGGCAGGGGTTGGGGGAGGGTCGGGCAGGGGTTGGGGGGGTCGGGGCAGGGGGGCAGGGGGGTGGGAGAGGGGGTCGGGCAGGGGTTGGGGGGATCGGGCAGGGGTTGGGGGGGTCGGGGCAGGGGGGCAGGGGGTGGGAGAGGGGGTCGGGCAGGGGTTGGGGGGGTCGGGGCAGGGGGCGTAGGAGGGACTCTGGAGTCCCCGCGCAGGAGTCCTCCTCCTCCTCTCCCATAGACACACACACACACACGGACACACACACACACACACGGACACACACACACAGACACACACACACACGGACACACACACACAGACATACACACACACGGACACACACACACACACACACACGGACACACACGGACACAGACACACGAATACACACACACACTCAGACATATATATCATGGTTTAAAGTATCGGCCGATACCGATCCGATACGGCCGATACCGATACGGTTTGGCATGTTCCGATCCGATACCGACCGATACCAAGTATTGACCGATACCGACATTGGGGGTCTTTGTTCCGGTCAATTCGACAAAGAAAATTAAACAAAAAAGACAAATCAGCAAGGGTTTAAAGCATAACAAGGTTGTAGAAGCATGTAAAAGAAGAAAATCACATCAATTGAAGAAAATCACATCTATTGTTTGTAAACCAATCGGTAAGGGTGACTACTATTTCATTTAATTTCAAAACTACTAAGAAATAACACTGAAAATACTTAAAATTATGCCTAAATGTATAAAATATATGTTTTTAAATGTAAATAATTTATTAATAATTATTTGTTCCCCGATACCAAAAAATCCGATACTCCGATCCGAAACCGCCGATACTACCGATATCGCCGATACCAATACTCATAGGAATAGTCCGATACCGATTCCGATACCGATACTTTGAACCTTGATATATATATATATATATATATATATATATATATATATATATATATATAAGAAAAAAAAAAATATATATATATATATATATATATATATATATATATAGGTTAGTTTTGACAGAGTTGACTTGGACTCCTAATTTGACCCAGAACGAGTCTAGTATACCATCTGCTCCTCCTTTCTTCCCTTCTTCTCATTCGACTATCTCGGCCTCCTATTCGGCCTACTATTCCGATATGTGTTTGATACGGTCTACCTAACCTATATACTGATACTAATCTGATACTCTCTGATATTAAGTACATCCGACTTACTAGCTAGCGGATCCACCAGTTACATGATTATATACTAATTATGTTAGATTGTGATACTAAGTAGCCTCGTCGTAGGCCTAGCGTGTTATCCACAAGTTTAGTTTTTCTTACGATATGAGTATCGGTATCGGGCTATTAATTCTTACGTTTAGTTTGTCTTACGATACAGATATTCACATCAAATCGAGCATGAATCGTTACTTTGTTGATCGTACATGGATGTACAAACGACAACACTAGAGCAGAATTGGTGTGAGTGACGATTTTCAGACAGGTGTGGAAGTATTTCTTAAGTATGCCATGAGCAAAACTCAGTACATGGACGATAACAAAATCAAGTGTCCATGTGTTAATTGTCACAATAGATGTTTCGAAGAAGTGATGACTGTGAGAGATCATTTGACCCGTAAGGGTTTCGTACGTGATTACGGCCTGTGGTCATCGCAAGGTGAATTATATTCAGAAAGACAGGCTGCAGAAGCTGGTACTTATGCTTTTGATGATAATGCTGCAACGGATGTCCTCGAAGACGACGGATGCTCTGTGGATTATGGAGACATGCAGAACCTTGCACGAGATATGGTGTATGCTGCGGCAGGGCCTAATTTTGATCCGGAGGATCCTAATCCCGAGGCAAAGGAGTTCTATGATATGTTTAAGGACGCAGATACTCCTCTATATCCTGGTTGTGAGACTCATTCCGCACTGTCAGTGACGATGCGGTTGTTGAACATAAAGTCTGATTTTAACTTGCCACAAGCTTGCTATGATCGGATCACACAATTAACTAATGAGGTGTTACCGAAGGAATCAAAAGAGCTCCCAAGAAACTTCTACAAGTCAAAGATGATGGTCCGACAACTGGGACTGGGGTACGAGAAGATAGATTGCTGTCGCAACGGATGCATGTTGTATTACAAAGAGAATTGTGTATTAGAAAGTTGTTGGTTCTGTAATGCGGATCGTTACAAGACAGTACAGGAAAAAGGAAAGTCAACTAGAAAACGACGTCCTTACAAGTATATGCATTACTTGTCGATCACGAAGCGCTTATAGAGGATGTATATGTCTCTGAATACAGCAGAACACATGACGTGGCACAGTAAAGATCGCATAAAGGACGAAGGAGAATTGTCACATCCTTCGGATGGGGAGGCGTGGAAATATTTTGATTTGTGTCATCCAGATTTTGCTGCAGAGCCTAGAAATGTACGCTTGGCGCTATGTTCTGATGGCTTCGCCCCTTTCGGACAGTCGGAATCTCAATACTCATGCTGGCCGGTCATTCTTACCCCTTACAATCTGCCACCATGGATGTGTATGAAGACTCCTTATATGTTCTTGACAGCTATCATACCCGGTCCCAAAAATTCGACAAAGAACATCGATATATATTTACAGCCGTTGGTGGATGAGCTGAAACAGTTGTGGGAGATCGGCGTCACGACCTATGATATTTCCAGAAAACAAAACTTTCAGATGAGAGCTTCACTCATGTGGACAATCAATGATTTTCCAGCATACGGTATGCTGTCGGGATGGAGTACGCACGACAACATGTCTTGTCCGATATGTATGGAAAATAATAAGGCGTTCCGCCTTAGACATGGAGGAAAAACTTCTTTCTTTGACTGTCACCGTCAATTTCTGCCAACGAGACATCCTTGGCGAAAGAACAAGGACGCGTTCAGATATGGAAAACAAGAATTTTCTGAACCTCCTGCCAGATTGTCTCTCTAGGTATCTACATCATCTAAAGAAGAAAGTTGGCAACAAGGCTCATATAGAGGCTTCGATATGCGAAGCATATTTTATCGAGGAGGTGTCAAACTTTTGCTCCATTTATTTCGATACTCATGTTGCGACAAATCGAAATAGACCTCAAAGGAATGACGAAGACGTTGAGGAAGGAGGTATATTCAATTTAAGGGGCAAGCCTATTGGGGCTAGTAAGAAACGGTGGTTGAGTGACGATGAGTATGATGCCGCTCACCGATATGTCTTGTTAAATTGTGACATACAAGAAGTGAGAGATTTGGAGAAGTAAGTGACTACACCTCGTTATAATCTCTAATTTGGTGAGGTAAGTGACTACACTAATTTTTATTCTCTCTAACAGTGTATTTAGAGATGAAGTCAAAATAAGGACACCCGATATTACCGATGAGGGACTTCAAAGAGAGGTTGATTTTACCTTTTCGTCATGGTTTCGAGATTACGTAAGTAACTGAGATAATATATTATGCGGCTACCATTTAAATATATATATGCAACTAAAACATTTAAAGTTTACAGGTTTTATTAGCTGAACCAAGTACACTCACAAATGAGAGCATTCGTTATTTGTCATTGGGACCGAAGAAGCATGCAAAGACTTGGCCCGGCTATGTCGTTAATGGCTTCAAGTTTAAGACAACTCAACATCCTATAAATGCCGAATTTCTCAATGACGGCTTCAGTACGAAGGATTCTGGTGTTTGCATAAGAGGCACAATCTATGACGACGAGCCGAACTTTGACTATTATGGAGTGCTTCGGGATATTGTAGAATTACAATATAGTGCCCCATTTGATATGCATATTGTTATGTTCAAATGTGTGTGGTTCGATACGACACCAAATATCGATTGGAGAATCGATAAACAATTTAGATTCGTCGATATAAATTATCGCAGGAGGTATAGAGGGTCCGACACGTTTGCGATAGCAAGTCAGGCTGTTCAAGTCTACTATACAAGCTACCCAAGGCGTCGTAGAGATCGCTTTGACTGGTGGGCAGTATGCAAGATTAAATATAGAAATACATTCAACGTTGGAGACCCAGCATACCAAGAGGACCAGATCGAAAAGCCCCAATACTTGGGACAACAGTCTTGTGACATGGATGTTGAATTAGAGGTTGATATACCTCTTGCTGATGAAAATAGAGGGGAGGAAGAGGTTGATATACAAGACTTAGATGTCAACCAGGGGAGAAAGAGGCGTCTTGTCCCAAGTATTGAGACTGAAGAAGAAGAAGAAGAAGAAGAAGAAGAAGAACTTTATGAGGATGAGGATGAGGATACAGATGAATTCGACGATGAGGATGATGATGATGATGAGGCCGAGGCCGAGGAAGAGGACGATGACGATGATTAAATATCGCTATATTTCAGTTGTATCTTGAAGCACCCAATATCTAGTCTCGAATCCTAAATTACCCTATTACATTTGGATTTACAATTATAAGTCTAGTGGAACACAAGATGCCCTTTCATCAAAAGTTACAAGAATTGTACTTTGTTGTATTGGTGCATGATTTTATCAGATTTTGTGTATCTAGCTTTTATTCGTACTTCACTTCTGATTGTAATATCTATTTCAGTTTGGGATATTTGCGTATTATTGTATGAGTTTCTTTTTACAGATGGCACTCCTAGGCCTACTCGTCTGGGCGGCACTCATCGCCCTGCTGCTGGTATGGATATGTTTAGTTTTATATTCATTTATAAATCTATGTTGTCGGTATTTTGTTTATGTGTTCTATTTACAGGGCATGGTTGCGAGCACCCGTACTGGTGGTGCTGGCCGTGGTCGTGGCGGTGGCGGCGGCGGCGGCGGTGGTGGTGGTGGTGGTGGTCGTGGGCGTGGGCGTGGGCGTGGTGGTAGCGGTCGTGGTCGCCAGCCGCATTCCCCGGATGTGACCTCCGATCCCGACTTGGAGAGCCCGGACACAGGCTCTTCCCGCCGTCATTCTTCCTCGGTGCTACCGACATCGTCGTCGAGGCCTGTGACTCCATCCGCTAGCGGATCCGTTCCGCCACCGGATGTACCAGCGGATGCAGCAGTAGATGCAGCAGGGGGCCCAGCAGTTACTGCAGGGTGGGCCTCGGAGTACCCCGGGATTCAGTTTCATCCTGTTACCGGGGAGTACGTGTGCGGACCCGCGGATCCCCCGACGCCACCAGAGAGGCTGGTGGGCGAGTTCCGACGAGAGCTATGGCCCGCTGGTGAATCGTAAGTAAATTTAAGTAAATTTATTAAATTTGTTTCATTTATTCAAGTTAATAATCCAGTCGTTGCTTCTTTATAGGTTTTTCTCGTGGGATGCTGCCCGGATTCTAGGGCGCATTATCCGGGATAACTACCATGGCCCCTACCTCAATTTTTCTGAGGTGCCTCAGGACATGAAGTACGTCTGGCTCGACGAGATGAGGGTATAAATCCGTCGGTGAATTATTAATTATTCTTTAAATCATTAAATTTTTTATTACGTGATATTTGAATTTGTATGTCAGAGGACGTTCTGGTGGCCCCCCCATCGCGAGGAGGCAATCCGTAGGACCTACAAAGCCGCCGCCGGGAAGAAGATACGGGATGCGGTGTACGACCTTCGTACGGCGCATACGAGGAAGGACTAGATCCGGGCGGAGTACGATGAGCAGATGTTGGAGAAGATGGATACTCTGCAGTTCAAGCTGAAATCGGAGAAAGCTAAGGCTAATCGACAGGTCGCGGGTCTGCATACGGGGGGATCAAGGCCCCACGCATTGACGCGTGCAGATTTGGTGAGATAGCGCAAATTCAAATTCATTCTATTATTTAATTTCGTACTGTTAATATACGAAGTTAATTAAATTCTACGTATGCAGGCCCAACGGGCGGTGAAGCAGGGGAAAGAGGTGGAGACGGTCACCGCTCACGATGTATTCGTGCATACGCACAAGAGGCGGAAGGACGGGAGCTTCGTCGACGCGAGGGCCGAGGAGACTGATGTAAGTACTTACGTTTATGAGATTTATGTTAGAAATATAATTATTGTTAAGTTAATTAGATAAACTTAGGATTCAGACTATAACTTAGGGAAACATAGGATTTAGATTATAACTTAGGAAAATTTATAGTATAAACACATTCATTGGATAGGCTGCGTATCGTGAGGCACTTAGTCGGCTTGAGATCGAGCCCCCTTCCGAGAATGTCGGCGAAACGACGCCCACCCAGACGCACTCTTCTATGGTCGCTCGCTACGACGACATGTTCGTAGAATCCGTCGGCGGCGTTAGGAAAGGGCGCGTCTACGGCTTAGGTTCCATGGCGCCCTCGTTGCAGTCGTCCTCGAGATATCCACCGCCTCCGCCTCCCCCAGCGCCCCCGGTTGACGATGTGAGGGCGCAGCTTGCGACTCTGACCTCCGCGGTGTCAGATTTGCGGACGATAGTGTTGGGGTGCTATCCGTCTGCTCCCGGTCTGTCTGCTCCCGGTCCGTCTGCTCCCGGTCCGTCTACTGCTGCTGCCGGTGCTTCGGATCGACCTGGTCCTTCTTCCCCCGGACGGCTTTCGTTTAAACCGCTCTGCGGACGCCCGTATCGTATCGGATAACACCATCTTGACGCTCCTTGACATGATGTCGCCAGAGCAGCTACGCGCGCTTCCAGACCATGTCTTGTCCCAAGTGCCGGCACACACGGTGGAGGAGTACATACGCAAAGCGGATGCGGCGGTACGAGCACGAGACGATCCGACGGACGGGGTTTGATTTTGTTTATGTTGTTGGTTTTGTAGACATTTGGATGCATTGTATGTTCGGATATTTTTTTTATGTTTGGATAATTTAATGTTGGATATTGGATATATTGTGTTGGTAATATTTTGTTGGATATTGGATACGTTGGATATTGGTGTCGGATATGGATATTTTGCATATGGATATATGGTGTTGGATATTGGATACGTTGGATATTCGTGTTGGATATGGATATATGGTGTTGTATATGGATATTTTGTATGTTTGATATTGTGTTGGATGTGTTGTATAAACAGGAAAGAGTCTGTTTGCAGTATTTTTTTTTCAAAAATTAACAGTTAGCGACGGACTGGCGACCACTCAGCGACGGATAGTCCGTCGCTAACTGGAGAAACTGAGTTTAGCGACGGAGTGGCGACGTAAAATCCGTCGCTACCTGGAGCATTTCAATAAAGCGACGGATTGGCGACGGACGATCCGTCGACCTGATGCTGTTTGATGTCCAGAAATTTTAGCTTTCGCGACGGATTGGCGACTAACTTACGGCGGACTGGCGACCACTCAGCGACGGATAGTCCGTCGCTAACTGGAGAAACTGAGGTTAGCGACGGAGTGGCGACGGACTATCCGTCGCTTCCTGGAGCATTTCAATAAAGCGACGGATTGGCGACGGACGATCCGTCGACCTGATGCTGTTTGATGTCCAGAAATTTTAGCTTTCGCGACGGATTGGCGACTAACTTACGGCGGACTGGCGACCACTCAGCGACGGATTATCCGTCGCTAACTGGAGAAACTGAGGTTAGCGACGGAGTGGCGACGTAAAATTCGTCGCTACCTGGAGCATTTCAATAAAGCGACGGATTGGCGACGGACGATCCGTCGAACTGATGCTGTTTGATGTCCATAAATTTTAGCATTAGCGACGGATTGGCGACTAACTTACGGCGGACTGGCGACAAAGTCCCGACGGACTATCCGTCGCTAACTGTAGGAATTTAATGTATCGACGGATTGGCGACGTAATATCCGTCGCTACCTGAAGAATTTTACATTGAGCGACAGTTTAGCGACGGAATGTCCGTCGGTAATTGGGTATCAGAAAATCTCTGATACGCTTTTACCGACAAATTTACGACGGATTAGCGACGGATATTGGGTATCAGAAAATCACTGATACGGTTTTGCCGACTCGTTAGCGACGGAGTTTTCCGTCGCTAACCCTATATCCTGATACATGTTTTGACGAAAGCTAGTCGGTAATCCGTCGCTATATATATTTAAATGTGCCGACGGTATTCCGTCGCTAAGTCGTCGCTGAGCGACGGAGTAGCGACGGATATGTTTTAGCGACGAGGTTATTCCTGACGGCTGTTTTACCAAAATATCCGTCGGTAATTCGTCGGTATTTATTTTTGGCGACGGACTACCGACGGATAAGGCCGTCGGTAAATCCATGTATTTTGGTAGTGTTCAAACAAGAAGCAAAAATAGAGAACATGTAAGATAAAGCAGTAAGACGTCCCAAACGCTTAGTCAAAATGTTCTTGAGATCTGGCTTTACAAAACATAGCCAGATGGTATAGTAACATATACACAATTGTTATCAACTGCAGTCTGACTTAATTACAATTATGTAAAAGTAAGTGCAAGACAATCCGACTAACATGTCGGTGCCAAACGGCTAAGTATGAAGTAAATAACAAAATGAGCGGTAAAGTAAGGAACCCACTCGAGTCCTTCTGCTATCATTCCCCTAGTATTGACCATCTTGGAGGTGGAAGTAAGCTGAGTCCTCGGGAACCGGCTCTAAATCTGGCCATGCAAAACCAGAGAGGTTAGACCTCTAATAGCAAGTACCATAAGGAAGGACGATATGAAGGATTAAACCAGTAAGTAAGAGAATATAATAATAGATCTCTGCTTTCCACTAGGATTCACATAACATCACGACACTTCGAACCAACCTCCCAACCAAACAAGGACAGAAGTTGGCCCGTCATGTCCTGACATTCTGATCATCTCAGTTAGGCAACAGAGTAGGTACAGTACATAAACAAATCATCTTGAATGGCCAATCAACTCCTACGGCTTGCTATTGTGAGTTCCAAGTTATCCTAGATTTATGCAAATAGGGATTCCTCAGTTCTTACTATGTGCGAGCAAGGCTAGTCTATCCAGTCAATCAATTGTGCCAATGATGAATTAGACGAGTCCCAGCGGGACGCCCGTCATCAATATACAATATACAATAATAATATAAGCAGATACCGCTCCCTACCCGTGTGGCAGGTTTACAGTATCTGTGGGAACCAGCCGGCCTGTCGGGCACTACTAGTCCCAAGAGGGCTGCCATGTAAGAACTCGGGGATCCATTCTCTCCATGCAATCATTATTTTATTTAACTTAATAGTCTCTACGTTGAGTGAAATCCCATACCGTAGATCATGGTCATTCAAATGAGTACTTTCGTATGGGGTACGATATGCGCAACTCTACAACGATACCCGTGCGGCTAGGTTGTAGGTCTTACATAGTGTAATGCAACAATCAAATCTAATCACGGAGTAATCATGCCTTGACCATAAAGTACACATGCTGCTTTATAGAAAAATAAATAAATTGAAGCCTGCACATGCCTGTATGTCAATATTCGGGATTGGCTAATCGATTACAATAGTTTATTACATGAACGTGTCTTATTTATTTAATTCAATAAGACGACTAGCCAGTCTCTTAGTTCCAACTAGGAACGCATGATCAATTTTAGTCAAGATAACCATCGTCATCAATGGTGACAAGGCATGAAAGTCAATTAGTATTAAATGGGGTCGAGTCTATAACTCTCAGAGTTAAGTTCCAGTTTTACTGGGTATCCATAAACCAATCAAGACACAGGGCACGTTCTACATAACTATATATATTAAAAATATTAACATGCTAAGATTATCAAGTTCATGCAAAAAAACATAAGGATATAATAGGAGAACTATCATGCCACCATTAAATGAATAAATTATAGAACAAATAGAAACACCTAGGTCAGGAAGTCACGCCAACAAGTCTATGCTAAGGCCAACAAGTCACGCCAAATCTAGTAGGTAAGGCCAATAAGTCACACCAAGTCTAGTAGGTAAGAGTGAGCGTATAAACAGCGTGAGCATGAAAAGTGGTTCACGTTGGCACGCACAGCGTGAGCGTGAAGGGTAATTCACGCACTCATAACGTGAGCGTGAAAAATAACTTATGCACGCACAGCGTGAGCGTATGAGCGTGAAAAGCGTGATAAGAAATTCACGCACGCACGCAAAGACGTGATAAAAAATTCACGCACGCACAGCGTGAGCGTGATAAGAAATCCACGCACGCACACAAAGACGTGAGCGTGACTCAAAATTCACGCACGCACGTAAGAACGTGAGCGTGACTAAAAATTCATGCTAACACGTAAGAACGTGAGCGTGACTAAAAATTCACGCTAACACGTAAGAACGTGAGCGTGACTAAAAATTCCGAACTCCATTCTTATGGAACCTTCGTTCCAAGCCAGAAATGAAGTTCCTATGGTTCAGAATGATGTGGAATGAGAAGTTCTGCCACATGAAACTATCTATTTTCGAAAACACGCCAGGTTGGGAGATCAAAACCCATGGTCAACCGAAAACACAACAACTTAGATCTGTAAGAAACGAGCCAAGGAAATCAAAAATGCTAAGTAGTAAACTCTCTTAGAATCATGAGAGGAAGAAAAATGAACCATAAAAATGGGTGAAGGAGAAGCAAGATGTACTTGCCTTCTCCGGGTAGGTGGAAGAGAGTGGTGAGGAAGAAGAAGAAGTAATGGTGAAGGAGAGTTATGAGGAGAGAGAAGGGATGAGGGCTTTAAATGGAAGGGTGGTGGTAGGTGGTTTATTGGGTCGGGTTTATTCGGATCCATCCAAGGCCAACCCGAAAGCAAAGCAGAGAGGTTAAAAGCAGAAAATAAAATACAAAAATAAAATACAGGAATAAAATTACAGGAAATAAAATGCAGATAATTAATTAACATGAAATTAAAGGAAATTTAAATACAGGATGATACATGATAAATATTAAATAAATATATATGAGTTGTACATGTATAAAAATATGCATTCTGGGAACGGGGAGTGACAGAAGCCATGGATCATACCACAAGTTTGTGGTCGCCCAATCTTTAAAAGACCTACTCACCTTCCTCTTTACTGTTGCTCTGTGCAGAAGCATAATTCTTTTAAATGTCACAGAATCGTTATTGTTTTCCCAATTTGCCCAAAAGTTAGCTCCCATTAGGTACCGACCCTCCATCCAATCAGTCCATAACGACTTCTGAGAGATAAATTTCTAGGTCAGCTTCATCCTTGTAATATCTTGAAGAACTCTTAAGGGTCGAAGGTGTCATTCCCCAATTCCAGAGGACCAAAAACTAGCCACTGGTTGTAATGTCGTATAAGTCTAGATTGCACTTGTACAAGGTAAAACTATTACAGTTCCTGGTATTTTTCAGAAAAAAATGATAGTGCAGCAAAACCAAGCAGAAAAATTAAAGTCACAATAAGATATGAAAAATTTTATCTCCTTATTGATAATTGCAACAGGTTAGAAGACTTGCAGCTGAATAATAAATTTATAATAGATTACAACATGTCACGACCACACCCGCTTTTCAGGATGCGAGTGCATGCGCAAGCCACCCTACGCCGCAGTGTCGGTGGTAGAACGTTGTCTAGGCCATAATAGTATGCCTAATCATGCAGAAAAATACTATATCTCAATCCACATAAATAATAAACATAAAGAAGGGACAATATGGTTCGTGGCATGCATCACACTGACATATATGTCCGAATAGACTCGAAAGAAAATATGAGTCTAGAGAACTAGGCTAGCAAGTAGAGTGCAAATAACGGATGTAAATATGTAATCATGAAAGATACATGAATCTGAAGTAATGGACTAGCACCATAATCAGCTAACTAACTCAATGCAATCAACTACCTAAAGAGATCATCAGGTCCTTAGGGGACTAGCAAGATACATAAAATATGCATATCTAACAGTTTATCATACATAAGGATAAGCAGAAAAAAAACTAAGCAATAACGATACTTGAATATGTGAACAACTACACATAAATGAACTGTTGGAATAAAACAGGTGAACAAGAGATCAACGGATATTCAAACCCTCGTCTCTAGTGTGGACTCGCAGGTTAGTTCAAGGCAATCACCCTCGTCCCTAGTGTGGACACGCACGTGATTTCAAATAGTCAACCCTCGTACCTACTGTGGACTCGCAGATTGAGAAAATCAAAAATAGGAGATAGCAGTTCAGTTATAACACACTCATTCTATGATACGACTCAATCAAGCATATGTGAGAAGTAGGTCCAATATGAACTACAAGACCATCCGTGAATCCAGGACTATATATCAATGAGACAACTAAACTAGTATACATGATATGAGAAAACTTATATCATCAATCAATCAGAAGGAACTGGATAATCACTACAACAAAAAACCCTTTTAATGACGGCTAAAAACCGTCATTAATGACGAACCATGACGTTTTTTTTTTCCACATCAACCGTCATGAAAACGGGTGTTATAAATATTTTTTAAAAACGTCATAAAATAACCGTCATGAATAGTTTCTATAAAAGCGTTATGAATAGTTAATATATAGTGCACAATTCAGAACAATTTTAAAACGTCATGAATAGATAATATGTATAGGCTCAATACAGCACATTTATAACACTTTATACTATTCAAATTAGCACATTTATAATGCTCTATACTGCACAGTATATATTACATTCCAAAAACTTAACATTATATATCACCATCTTTATTACATTTCTCAAAATAGAGTACATATCAACATCTTCATTACATTCTCAAAATAGAATATCCAAATACATATATACATTTACAACTACCAAAATTGTCTACATCAAAACTTGGCCACATTAAAACTGTCCACAGAACATGTAGCAAAACCCTGAAAAAGATAAAAACAAGGTTCAATATACTTTGTAATATAATATAAAAATTGCAAGAAACGAAGGACTTGTACACATTTTTCAAACTTTAAAAGGTGAAGAGGACCTGCAAATTAACAAAGAGAGGCATATTAACAAAATACTTAGTTTATAACAAGCAACAACAACATTCGAATATCATAAACAAAAAAAAAAGAATTAGCGTAATCAAAGAAATATTGCTTGCAAATGAACTGTTGTACTGCACTAGTATTATGTACCTGAACAATCGCAATATGCAAGAGAGTTCCACGCAGTCCGACAACCACACTGGCAAAACTTGAACAGAAGAGTACAATTTTTTTGCCCTTTGTTTAAAAATGAGCCACTAGTATATTGGAATCTGATACTCTGATACTTGGATCTGAATTCATTAAAACTGCCAATAATAAAACTTATTGGGAGGGTTCAACTAGTAGAGACACCTCCTTTTTGAACCTTGATTACAATACACTGTCGAGAATTGGGTTTTCAATCAATGCACATGTTACAGGCAGATGTAAATGAGCCACAAATATAGTGTTGTCATGCGGATATATGCCCCTCCAGAATTGGGTTTTCAATCAATGCACATGCTACAGGCAGATGTAAATGAGCCACAAATATAGTGTTGTCATGCTCATCATTCCCAGGGCTGTACCCCATCCGCGATAAGCTAACCTAACACCAGCACATCCTACCAGATTAAAAAGAACTTCACAATCACATAATTCCAACACATCTGAGTTTTAGAAATATATCCTACAATTTCATGTTGCAAAGTGCTAGATTAAGAACAGACTAGCAGTGTAAGGGATCCAATACTACCAAGAATGGATAAAGAAGAGTGGAAGTAACTTAATTCCAGTATCTCATCCGTGCATATGAATAATATCCAGGACGTTGAGGACATTGGTGACCCATTAACATCCTCAATAACCAGAGATCCTAATGTTCTCTACGAGCTATAAGAAAACCAGAATCTAAGTGAGGGTAGTAATTTAAATCAGGAGTGTATGAAATAAAAATGGGAATTCACTCATACAGTTAATTACAGAAAACAGAAAAACAAAAAAGCTAGAAAAGAGATCAAGTGAGAACAACCTAAATGTGACGTTCAACAGGTGAATTAAAGAACGGCGTGCCATTGACTTATAGTATGTGCCCATCTTAAGACGGATCCAACCAGTGGTGACACAGAAAATTTTTTGAGGGAGTGGAAAATACCTTAAGAAATGAGTAAAAATTGTTATGACAAATAAAAATTGTTATAACTACATATAGGTGACCCAAGCTCCAAATATGCATTACGTGCCTTGAAAGTAACAGTAAGATCAAATTCTAGACTATAGACACAAGAAGAAATTAGTTTCTAACTTGAAAAAAGCTCTAAGAAATGAGTAAATTAAATCTGGTATTATAATAATGGCAAACTAGATCCAATGGAACCAAGATAATAAGAAAACTGAAAGGTTTCATGCTGAACATTGTAAACCATGAAAATAATCTTTTAAACTACCTGAAAGAAGGTATTCATGATCATATAGTGTGGAATGCACATGCAGAGCTATTATATCATCAGAGCAGAAACACCTACGAAAAGAAATATCACCAAGGACAAAAATACAAACTACCATAAATGATCTTTCACTTTTACAAAATTACGTACAACACACCTGAAGTCACGAATGTATGCTGAAGCACCACCCTTTTTGGTGCATCAAGCACGCTAATTTGCAACAAGCAGTGCAAAATGGATGTTCTGGCCAACCAGCGACTAGCAATAGGTATCAAAGGACCCATACACCAACCAGTGACGAGTCCAACCACAGCTGCAACTAAAACATCTGGGATAAAGTATCCTGCAATAGTTCTTTTCATTAGTCTCAACCAAATTGTGTAACAACCTTTAGTTAATGGTAAGTGTTTTAGTTTGGCTCTTTCACTAACTTGCAATAATAATAATTCCTCAGAATCAGTCTTAGTCATCATCCGTTATTCTAAGAACTTTGGAGTTTTCTTCTTGGTTTCATATGCATGAACCAACCTAAAAGATTGATTTCCCTAACTGCCAAGTGACCTTCCAGGTTACACGACTCCCACACTTGAACTAATTAGCCCCGACAGGAATTTGGCACAAAATTAGGGGCTCATGTCAAAAGGGCAGTCAGTTGTTAAATATGGTAATTCTTAGATTGAGCTTTCTCATTTTAGAGTAGTGCTTTATAGCAGACCCCATATCGATGGGGGCAAAGGTCTGGTGATGAAGATGACACTGGTGAGTAGGTTAACATTTTAATTTGAATGTCATGACAGGAGTGCCACATAGATGGCAATAAGGTCTAGCACCGCAACTATAACAGAAAGCAATATCAACCCTAAACCATTAAATGATAGCAGGCTGAAAAACACGAGGTGTTTCAGAAACGATATGGGACCACAAGTAGCCTATGGTCAATTAAGGTGGTAATTATGATCACTGGTAAAAAAAACTAACAAGAAAACAGAAATTCTGATCACTGGTAATATAAAATAAAGAAATGGACTAACCATATGGTTGTGGAAGAGAACCCATCATACCCATCTTCTCAATCAAAAATTGGATAAAAATTCCACCAAAATAGACAGTATACACGAGGCATGGGAGTAGAGGGATCACATATCCTACCAATGACCTGTAAATTTTTATCATTAAATATAAGTCTGGAGAATATACAAAGATGTATAAGAAATGCCAAGAATAACAAACCCTATAAGAGTACCTCATGTTAGCAGAAAATCTAAAAGTGATGGATTTATGGATTTTCTAATAACAGAAAAATGTTTTACCATGCCTGAAAACATATGTCAAACAATGTTAAGATACACTCACATAAAGAAAAAGCCAAACTGAGACCAGAAAATACCTCCACCAGGAAGTTATTTGGGAGGGGAAGGGTGTAGTTCCCTGTTAGGCCCTGAACCTTCTAGACACTAGTCAGTCATGAGAGAATTCATTGCAGCTTTCTTTTCTATGTGATGATATTCTAGATATTAAGCTTCACATTCTGTGCCATGCTGGTTAGTATTTAGAACACAGTAGACTAAGTCAACGGATAGGTCTGTGACATTTGGAAGCAAATGTCGATACATTGGACAAGGCAGTCAAAAGTCATCGAAACAATTGAAGTGCAGGAAGGTTACCAACCACATCAATGTCTGGATGCTCGCCAGACTGAACAAACATGACATAAGAAATGTTTGGGTCATGGTTTTCAGATGCATAAGCTGACCTTTTCTGAATCTGACAATTGATGGAATTGGAAATAAAACAACAGTTTCATCAAGTCAATTTATTTCAAGGATTCAAATTAAGTTCTAGCCAATAAGAAGTTAAGCGTACAATGGTTCAACGGCTGTAAAAAAGATTACCTAAGTTAAAAATGTAATCATTCTAATGTTTCTAGATCCCTTCTATTCTATAAGAATTGCCTTCCCAAAAAAGTTTTTGCTTGGCTGGGGAATGAGTGCAAGAAGCATTGGCACGAACAAAAGTTTGAGGGATGCTTTAACATTTTTGAGAGGCTATTTTGGAAATTAAAAGTTGGAGGAGAAAAATGTGTTGCCCCCTAAGACATTTGAGGTGTGCAATAACAATTTCCTTGCCCTGTAATTGCATACATGAACAACAGTATATTATGGAGACTTGTCGTCTAAACATATTGGGTTGCAGATTATTAAATAATTACCTCGTCCACATTTTATTTCAAAAAAAATTGTGTTCCTAACTGGAGAGGATAGATATGAAAGCAACAATGAGTCCAAATCAAGGGGGAAATTACAGGGCAAGGAACACCTGTAGGCTGAGTCGAAAACATAGATGTACAAATGGAGAACACCCACACTTCCCACCTGTAGCTCTCCTCCGGGGACACACTTATCTTGCTTCATCTTCTTCTAAGTTGCGAAAACCAACACTCAGATCAACCATCCCGTTTGCTAATTAGAAACTTCTAGAACAGTATTGAACAGCCAAAGTAAAAGTCAAAAGGAAAGATGAAAAAAATTGCAGCAGCATACTGCAGAAATAACTCAAGGACCAGAAATAGGAACTTCATCAAAATGTTAATGGCTCCAAATTGAAGGATCTGTAGTATAAAACTTGGTAAAGTAGTAGAAATTACCTGGTTTGCCAAATTATTGAAGTGAATAATATTCTGCATCATCCAAACTGACTTGTAGAATGGGCAGAATTTGTCATAACTGTCGGTCATTAAAAGGACTACATGAGGAGATGCATAAAACCGTAGCAGCACTAGAAATATATAATTGACTTGGATTAATGCAATGGTGATACTACGCAATAGAAAAAGATCATCGACTTACGGAGTGAAGGCATTCTCTACTAGCTATAAGAAAACCATTCCTTGGAGTTAGGGCGGAGGTCGGGGTCATCCAAAGGGACGAAGGCCGAGGGATTGAAGGCGACGAGTTGATCGAGTCCCCACCTTCTCGGTTCACACGACACCTGACATGGCCGAACTTTTGGGGGAATAGTAGCAAAAACCCTAAAAATTGGAATAAAGAGAGAGAGGGAGAGAGTTTACCAAGCGGTGCGACTCATTGTCGAGCCAGAGAGGAGCCACAGAGCTCGAGATGAGAGAGAGGGGAGGGGAAATGGTTTGCGAAATGAAAAAATTAGTGGTGCAGCGATCGGAAGGAGTCGAAGTAGTGGTGCAGGTCGGCAGGATGGTTGCTCCCGGCTCGTCGGCGTCGAAGAGGAGGCGTTTGTTGAGCAGGTCGTGGTGCGAACCCTAATTCTGAGCATGGGAGCGGAGGAAGAGGAAGAGGAGGAGGAGAGGGGAAATGGAAAGGAAAAGAACTCTTAACATTAATAAGTTTGCAAAATATTACAAGTTTGCCACCGCTCTAAAATATTAATAACGCTTTGTTTTATAAATGTTATAAAAAGCCCAGAATTAGCCCAAACCGTCATAGAAAAAAGGTATTTTCCAACTTAATAACGCTTATGTATCAGCCGTCATTAAAACTCCTTGTCGAGCGTCATTAAAAGGGTTTTTTGTTGTAGTGAATGAAAGGAATAAGCATGTCAATAAAACTGTAAAGAAAGGCAGGGTATACTTGCCTGCAAAGCCATCCAAATTTGTGTTGAGGCAAGAACTCGAAGGTCAGTCCTCACATCCTAGATATTTGTTCATGAGATGAAATGCGTTATTGAACAATCTACATTTTATCTATTCATATATTGTCTAAAATTTATATTCACCTATACATTGATATACATATACCTAGAATTTACTGGAAATTGCTGAGATACATACTTTCGGGGTGGGTGTTTATGAAAAATCCACCCACAGGGTGATTTTATGAAATACCCAACATTATGTATTTTCACGTTAAATATTTCAACATTCCCTTTAAATGCTTTGTATTTACAAAATTACTATTTTGATAATACCATAGCTACCCCTTCGTGCAAATTTGGTCATATATATGTATTTGAATTCACAAACTTAGATTTTGATTGCGATTTTCGTCTTCTTCTTATTCTTCTTCAAGAGAGATTTGAATTCCATTGCTCTCATCTTCTGCAAAAATTACAAAGATTGTTCGTAGTTTACTGTACTTTTCTTCAGTCGAACTCCGATCATCGCTCATCATCATCATCATCATCATCATCATCATCTTCGTGGAAAGATTTGAAGTTTTTCGGTGATTAGGTCCTTTTTAATGGCTTTATTCTGCAATGATTCAACTTGTTTCTAAAGCTCACTTTTCTCATTCCTGAGCCTTTTATTTGTCTCTTTGAGCTTCTCGGTGGTTTGCACTGATATAAAACAAACAATAATGAAAAGTAAGATATCAATCAATATATACTTTTAAAAAAAAAGAAAAAAAGATCATTCTTTGTAATCTTAACATGGGGAATGGTCACTCTCCGTGATTTTAACACGGAAAATGGCCATTCTACATAATTTTACAACGGAGAATAACCGTTCTTCGTGAGTTTAACACGGAGAATGATTATTCTCCTGTATGTTAACACGGGAATGGCCATTCTTCGTGATCTTATCACGGGGAATGGCCATTCTTCATAATTTTAACACGGGAAATAGCCATTCTATGCAATTTTACAATGGAGAATGGCAATTATTCATGATTTTAATACGGAGAACGATTATTCTCCTGCATGTTAACACGGGAATAGCCATTTTTCGTGATTTTAACACGAAAAAATGGCCATTTTCGTAATTTTACAACGAAAAATGGCCATTTCCCATGATTTTAGCACGAAGAATGTTCATTCTTCTGCGTTCTAACACGGAGAATGGCTATTCTTCTACAGGCCATTCTCCATCATTTTAACACAGAGAATAGAAATTTTTTGTGATTTTAACACAGTGAATGACCATTCTTATTCATTTTAACACGGAGAATGACTATTCTCCGTAATTTTAGCACGAAGAATGACAATTCTTCATTATTTTAATACAGCGAATGACCATTCTCCTGTATTTTAACATGGAAAATGGTTATTCTATGTCATTTTAACACGAAAAATGGCAATTCTCTGTCAATTTAACACGAGGAAAGGCCATTCTTCATATTTTTAACACATAGAATGTCAATTCTCCATAATTTTAACACGAAGAATGATAAAAAGCTCTTAATTCTCTTCACATCAGCTCTCTCTCTCTTCTCTAACTGGGGTTCCAGTTGATGCTGATGATGATGATGAAGTAGGGTTCCAGTTGATGCTGCTGATGATGATGAAGTAGAGTTCCAGTTGATGCTGTTGATGATGATGGGGTTCCAGTTGATGCTGCTGATGATGATGAAGAAGAGTTCCAGTTGATGCTGTTGATGATGATGAAGTGGGGTTCCAGTTGATGCTGATGATGATGATGAAGTGGAAAATGATGATAACGACATGGTGTGAAGATTGCGAATGGAGAGTCACTAACGAGTTTTTGAAGTAAGGTTTGAAGATTTTGGAGAAGAAAACCTAGATTCAAAAGTGAGCATCGTATGGAAGAAAAGGAAAAATTGAAACGTTTTTATTTTTTTGAAGAATAGGTTTTGTGGGTGTTTTTAATGAATTAGAAGGGCAAAAAGGTCATTATGCACCCTTTTATATATTTTTCGCTAATTCTGGGCATGCGATAAAATATTATTTTGCGGTGGATTTTTAATATAACTTTTACGATTTTTGGGCATTTGGTAAATTTTCCCTATAATTTAATCTTAGCTGAATTATAAACCAAGTACAGTTCTACTAAAGTGACTTGAGTGTATATAAACGACGGCACCATTCTACCACGGGTATAAACGACGGTCGATCACGCGGCCCGTCGTGCGGTGCCCAATGGACGTCGAAAAGACGTCGTAAGGACGTCGTGCGCATAGAACGGGTGGCTGGGCGAAATCGGCTGTCGTAGGCGTCGTGAAGACGTCGGGGGCGCCTTCGACGTCGTGGGCTAAGTGATGCATTGAGTTGCTCGCATCGAAAGACGTCGACCGTCCCGTGAGGCTCTGGAGCACGCGGAGTGCGCGAAGCGTACGTGCCGGACAATGATGAAAAAGCCAGTGCGGACAGGATCCGCAGGACCGCACGAAGAGTCCGAAGCGACATGACGACCGGCTAAAAATTGGGTGCGGGGAGACACGATTTAACTGAGCTCGCACGTGCTAGAGGAAAAAAATTTATATATAAACTAAATCATTATCTTGCTATTTTGCTAATCTAATTTGAAAGTAGGACTTATTTGCAAATTTGCTAAGAGGTGAGAGTGGTAGGAAGAGAAGTTCTTTCCATCCCATGTGTTTACGTGAATCGTACATGAGGGAGGGGTTTATATGTAAAAATTACCTATCAAGTTTTACTTTCCTGTTATGTCTTATGTGTAAGACAAAAGAGAGAAAAGGTTGTACCATTAATTTATGGTGATGGGAGGGGTTCATTTGTAAAGACCATCACCTATGGTCCTATGTGAATAGTGCACCAATGTACAAAGAGAATGCATCCCCTTTTTTTTTTATATAATAGTAATCCTAATGTGAGGATTGTAGCATCGTTTTCTTATTTTATTCTTCTTTCTACTACAAGTAGCTACTACTACTTCTTATTTTATTTTTTTGTTAATAACTTATTCTTATTGTTCATGGGACCACAAGACCAATTGTTTAGATTTTGGAAATTTGATAATTGTTTAGGGTTCTAAGCAAAATATATATTTGCTTAACTCAAACCATTGTCCCTATGTAACCATTCTGCTGAATTGGTGAGACATGATCAAAATGAAAGGTGAAAGAAACTATTGTTTCTCTCAGGTGCTCCTAAGTTTCTTTATATGTGTGTACAGTGACTGACTATTATTATTATTCCTTCTTCCTATATTACCTACGGAACAGCCTTATATATAATACTTTCTTCCCATGCAACATATGTGAATAGTATTATTACATAGTATTATAACCTGCTGGTGTTACTTTCTTCCTTCCTATACTACATACTAACTGAAAGAAGCGAAGAAAGGTTTACCCGAGGGTATTCTCGGCGTCGGGTATGACTTCTGTGAGGAGAAGATAGTGGCTGCGACAGAAACTGATGAGCGGCTAGGGCCAACGACAGACGCTGGCGACTTCGTCGATGATAGGGACGCACGAAAAGCATCAGAGAAGCTGGCGGAGTCTGGAAGGCCACCGCACGGGTCTGGCTCGGCCTCGCGCTCGTCGATGTGTGGGGCGAGGTGCGCGTGGGTCTACTGTAGAGGGGCTCGTTCGGCGCATCAACGGGCTCGCGGATGGAGGCTGGTGGCGAGTACATCGGCTCGCGGTGGCGGTGCGCTTGGTACGACTCTACAAGTGGAGGCGGTAGGCTGTAATATCGATGCATGCAAGCAAAGTCGGCTCCATATCATGGCCAGGTTGGGTCGGCTCGGGAATGACGGTAAAGAGATAATCTTCTTCCATACGAGAGGGGGCTCCAGAGATATCTATTCTACTATATAATAGAAAAACTTGGTGGTGAAATTTTTGAATTCCGAAAATATTCTTACATATCTATCTATTCTACTATATAATAGGAAAACTTTATGGTGAAACTTTTGAATTCCGAAAATACCCTTACATGTCTATACAAATTAAAAAACAATGTAGCAATAGATTTTATTGGTCAAAAACTATAATAATTTAAAATAATTAAATTAAATTATAATATTTTACTATACTAATAATTCAAATGATTATTTAATATTATCAAACCATATTTTCATAAATCTTAAAATCTAATTTCAAAAATATAATTGGCAAACCTTTTTTTTACTCCAAGATATTTACAATTTCTTTTTTATAGAACTAGAAAGCAAATATACCTCCGAAACACAATAATTAACTAAATCAAAATCAAAAATCAAAATAAATATCTAAAATATTAATTTTTTTTTGTGGCTTTACACAACGGATCTTGAAATAGCCAACTGAATTACTTGCCATTTAGGCTTACAACCGACATGCCGACTTGGCTTACAATGAACTTGTCGATTTGGCTTACAATATCACAGCTACAACTGAGTTACACTATTTCATATATTATGTCCCGTATAGCAGATGACATTGTCTTGTGAGAAGAGTTTCTACACACCCATCCGATTCATCGATGCCAAGCACTGATCAAACAAATTTTTTCATGCACGAGCACCTGTAAAGATGCTCACAAACGTGGGTCAATACATCATCTATGTACTGGCGAGTGGTGCTGGACCAACTCACCTAAAAAGACAACACCAAGTAGTCATGTGATAGGAACATTATTAATGTGGTCTTTCTCGTTGCCTTGGAGTCAATTTCATGTTTATAGCCGACAAGAACTAACGCAACAATTCTCATAGCAACATAAGGTACAACATATATGTTATCACCCTTTTGGTGACTCTTATCCACGGTTGTGTAGCCATCCATATATGTACATTTATAATACTTACTCCACCTGCATAAGACATAACAATATCATATTTATCATAACTGTCACCGTTCAGATGAATTCTTACCAACAACCAACATCCTTCCCTGTAATTGAGTAATAACTTACTCTACATCATTAGCACTTGACCTATCTATATGAAGGTCACTGGCGACATGCCATCTTAGACTTAAAATGGTAAATAGCTAACTTCAAACGGGTTGCGAGCCTATGGGAGGTTTTCGAATCACCGTGCTACTACTTCAACACCATGAAATTTTGGTGCCCTTTCAGTACAAGGTAGCAAGCCCCACTGAAAGTTCTACAATTTCGATGCCAGTACGTCAACACCATCCTTTGTTTTCCCTAGGACGAATCGGTCTGTGGCCCTGGATAACCGTTCGAGGAACTGCCTTGTGCATAAGTTGTCCATGACCATACAAATATATGCAACTTATCTATGAAGAAAATATATAATGTATGATAAGGAAAACTAAGTAAATATGCTACCATTCTCATCCATCTAGGCACATTTTCCTTGAGGTGAGCTTACAAATACAAACTGTCCAATCCAGGGACTTATCTGCCCAAACTAGGGACTTGATCATTCCAACACTTCGATACCATACATCTTTCCAACCGAAACTCAATATACTAACCATCCAGTTCTTGGGACTTAGCCTCTGTATTACCATCTGTTCGTCGAGCTAAGGCTCCATATACTCACCGCCTAAGTATTTGGGACTTTTGCTTCATCTGTCACATATTTCATTCTAACAACACGCAAGCACACAATTTATGAAACAATTTGCAACAGTTTTGGGTCATGTGATTAATTATCTTTTATTATCTTTCTGAATTCCATGCAAGATAATATTTAACAAGAAACATAGCATACTAATCCTTTTTATTAAGTGTGAAGCTGAAGGATCTTCGAATGACTCAACATTACTCACATTTATTAGAAGTTTTCTAATATGATCGCATAGCCTTCCGAGCGATCATTCGTATAATTCTAGGTCCAAAAAGGCTTCATCGAACCAACCAGCCATCATAAGGCACCGTGCGAATTGGGACACTATAGGAGGCCACATTGTCACGTCCTGCATCCGCTTTTCGGAATGCGAATGCGTGATCAAGTCCAGCCTACGTCGCAGTATCGACAGTAGAACGTTGTCTAGTCTGCAATAAACAAATGCTCATAAAATAATATCTTTGTTTGCTCATTTACAACAACTAAATTATTTACAACATTCAAAGTTTACATTTAATCAGAATACAATATCTCACAAAATAGAAAACAACTAACTTAAACTTTATGATAAACCAACTATCTAAGTAGTCTCTTGGTTTTGGCCTTCAAATACACCCATATCTTCCCCCAAGGATTCAACACATAGAGTAGCCGCGACTAATATGAAAAATGGTTTCCAGTCAGGAATAGAAAGAATACATTTCTAACAGCAGTTCCAATAATTGACAAAGTCTATAAAACAGTAAATAGTAATGAAATACATGATGAACAAATAAGCATAGAATCATGGAACAGAACATAGAGTAAACAGGCAAATGGGCATGGTAATAATGACAAGTAAGTGAGAACAGCAAAAAATAACTAAAATAAGAACCAGTAATGTATAGAAAGACTGCACCTAACAGTGCTTTGAGATACCACTTGCGACATGTAAATGGATATGATAAATACGGCATATTGCACGTGAGGTGTACTAGTGCTATCATTCCATATTAGACCTGAGGGAGTGTTTTCTGATTTGGGAATATTCACATGTCTACTAAAATATTTTTTCGTCCGACTAGTACTAATAGATCCAATATATAAGACCAGCCAGATAAATGTATGCAAAAGAGTTCTGATAAACCAGTCTATTAGAAACAATGTACTCAAAATGAATCCATAAAATACTGTATCGTGTAACCATCATATCGAGAATCAAATAGAAAATTAATATAAAACAATACTAAGTACATGAATCATAGAAATCAAGTATAAAAACTATCAGAGAATGTACTCGCCTTGGGTCCTTTGCTAATGAAACCGATAATACCATTGCGTCCAGAATAGTCAATTTATTTAGGGTCGATATAAAGGAGTTCGAATACTGTAATGTCCCAGTCCCAAAATACGTAGGACTAGGAATACGTAACATGCCAGCTGCGCATTCGACCAGACTCTGGTCTGACTCGAATACACATAAGCTGTGTTATAATGGACAAAATCTACATAATAAAACTATATCTATGTCTCAATCCACAATGAAATAAAATACAAGAAAGAGCCACAGGTGTTAAAGTCGGCCGCCCAATAACACAGGAACTCGAATAGACTCGAGAAAGAAATATGAGTATATAAAAACTAGGCTATGGCAGTAGAGGAGTAAGTAATATGATTAAATAAAATACCTCGATAGAAATGAAATAAGTACCTTATACCAATGTCCGCATATCAAGGCGATTAGCCTCAACATCTTTAGACAGGCTCCATAACCGTTTAAGCTACAAAACTGGCAGGGGACCATGTCCTCAGGGTTCATAACAAGGTACAAAAAACAACATGCCAAAAGTAAAACAGTATAATGCCACATACTCAATGATAAACTACTGTAACCATCTAAGTGATATGTAAATGAGAGTATGGTATCGTACCCCGGGATGGTACACACGGACTCATCCGTATGCTAGACAGTACCCTCTAGGCTCTGTGTGGGGGAACCCAATAAAGGATAGTATATGTAGATATATGCACTTTAGATTCCGTATAGAGAACCCAAAATCCAGTAATCATGTGGATAGGTAATATATGGAATATGCCCAGAGCACGATGAAGACTCTCCCCTCCCAATGTAACCTCACGTCTCATGTCCACGACGTCTCATGTCCATAACACGCAAGATCATGACCTCTAACTAATGCAATGAGTCATAATAATATATATGTTATATACCTATCTCATATCATGTATCCTATAAGCCTACACAGAATCACCATGAATACCTCAAGAAGGATTCTGTTACATGTAATAGTGTCAAGTGTCCTATGGACTGTCGTGCTCAGGATACAAGCACGTATCATGTGTTTGTGGTAACAACTCTCTAACTGACGATACACGACTCCGCGGACGAATATCGGCACCCGAACCTTATTCGGACACTAAATATCGTCTCACGGCCCTAGGGTAGACACACACACCAATCCTATCAAATAGCTATAGTAACTAAATACTAATAAATATAGCAAGAACTGAGATACATGATGGCAAGGTACATTTGCTTGTTGCCTGCTGCGGTGTCGCCTGACTGATGTCTTCAGTTGGAGGTACAACAGAACCAAGTTGTCCTATTATAACATATTCTAATCAATGCACACAATCTAATTCAATTAATATAAAAAGAATGTGATCGTTTGCACAACGTCAACTAGTACGGTGAATTTCATCCAACAGTTGTGTGGCCTTCGACAACGTGCTAATAACCATGTACCATGCTACTTTCTATTACGTCATGTCGGTCTCGAACATCATGTTATCACACGTACATTTAGGCATTTATATGATTCTAATACGTGTAATCCTAAACATACGTAGATACGATACTTCGAACATGCATGTAGCCTCTCAAACACGCATGTCGACAACAAATAAAACTGAAATTAATATAAATTAATTTTTGGAATTTATATTTATTTAGTAAAAAAATACTAAAATATTTGTCATTGCATATACAATGTTTCGTTGCATATCGACTAGGTGTTTTAGCAACTTGACAACTAGTTTGTGCATGCAAAGTTGCCAACTTATGTAAAAATTAGTCATTTAATATATAAAATATAATAATTTATATTCTAAAATATAAATTAAAACTTTTTATAAACATTATTTGATGATAATATATACAAGAAATAATTATCTAGTTAGTATGTCTAATTAATGACACAATATGGCCAACATACCTATTTATTTGGAACTAATTATAATAGGAAAATTAATATTTTAATTCTGAAATAATATTTTAAAATAATTCAAACATACCATATTTATTTTATATACTAAAATTAAGCTAGCCAGTTAGCACATTCAATTAATCTCACTAGGTTGTCCAATTTCGGTTGATTCGGACTAGATGAAATCTTGAAAATATAACGCTTTATATTCTGAAATTAATAAACTTATAAATAATATTCAGAATATATTACCATAGAATTTAAGGTTCTTAACCATATAATTTTAGTAGGACAAATAGGACATAAATCTATATAAGTTCTATTTTGAGAATCATTGATTACGGTGACAAGAATAATGAAGTTGCAAGCAAATATATACATAAAATTTTATGAGATGAATTTTGGACATAGTGGTATGTTGTAGAAGAGTGTTAGGAACATTACCAAGGGATTAGTTGCTGCCATGGGGTCTCCTAAGGGTGCGCGAACAGCAGTGTACCGAATTCAGTTTCAGCCTGGACACCTCTGATGGAGGGGCTGTTTTGAGGGAGTTAGAGTGATTTTTGCAGAGAAGTTTGTGAATAGAAAATGGTGAGAACAGAGTGAGGAATACACATACTAAATTTGAGAGAGAAATACTTACTGTAGAGAGAGATATGGCTGGAATGGTGGAGACTAGTTGAATTCAGATTCAGCCTGGGTAGGGATGGAAAGATGGTTGTTTGGGGAAAAATTGATAAGGATTTTGGAGATGGTTTGTGGAGAGTCAATATTATGAAGTGGGTTAGGAATAAGTTTTGTTCAGATGCTATGAGGTAATAAGGTGAGGAGAAGTCTATATATAGCCAACCATTAAGGGGGAGGTGAAGGGTTGAGTGGAGAGTTAATGGTTGGGAATTTTTTTGTAGGTTATGGAAAGGGAATGGTTAAGGGTGCTTAGGGGTTATGGAAGATGAATAAGTGGAAAGGATTGGCTGGCCATTTAGTGTACTTGACCACACTTGAGTCCAATCTATAGTGGTTAAGTGGTGAGTTAATGGTTGGGTCAAGTCCAAAGTATATAGGGCTAAAATTATTTCTAGTAAGTTAAGTGTTAGGTTTTTGATGTCATATCATTATGTTTGGTGTTTTGTAGAGAGGACAATAGTATATAATGTTTGGTATGAACCATGTGGAGGTATGGGGATATTTGGGTTGAGTTTGGACTAGCTAAGTCAACCGGTAGCTCAATAGGACTAGAGATTATGTCATTAGGATTTACAATAAATAAAAAAATGTAAAAGTCTAATTTGTCTTAAAATATAAATTATATTAATTATTAACATTAAAAAAAAATCCAAAAATTCTGGGAGCTTACAAATTCGGAAGAAGATAGGGAATATGATTAGTCACGATCAAGGGTTTATGATCGAAAGGAATTTCATAAATAATACATAAACTAATTTGGAAAACAATTTATAATATTAAGACTATATATTTTATTAGTTAAAATAAACTTAGATAAATACTTGAAAATTGAGAAAATTACTAAAACTCCAATTTTAAAATACATATAGGGCCAAGCTCAAAACTATATTTGTTATAGTCAAAATATTTAGATAGATAAATGAAAATCTCAAAACATTTTAGGGCTAAACTGAATTTGTCAAAATATAATAAATTTTAGGGTAAAACTAAATTTTAAAATAACATAAAATATTACTCATATATATATATATATATATATATATATATATATATATATATATATATATATATATATATATATATATGAATATTGATGTTATTATATTAATTTTTGCCATTAATATTAATATTTTTATCATTATTCTAACAGTTTTGATATATATATATATATATATATATATATATTATATATATATATATATATATATATATATATATATATATATATATATAATAATAATAATAATAATAAAAAATATAATATACTAGTACACATGTATATAGAAACTTACTAATCACAATTTAACATAACAATCAAAACGTATAATGTCATATTGAGTTATATTAATGAAATATTTAACTATTACTCTCCATTTTAGAAGTAAATAATATATTATATAGAAGAATAATGCTATTTGTACCTCCAAATTGTACCTCCAAGCTGTCCCTCCTTACGTGGCAGCTGACGTGATATGTTGATGTGGCAGCTGATGTGGCAAATTTTAAATTAAAATTAAAATTAACATTAAAATTAATATTAAAATTAACAAAAAATTGTACGGTAAGCATTAAACTTTTAATTTATTTCGTAAAAGGAATTAAATTTACGAAAATTACAATTTGAGCATCGTTACGCCATAAAATAGGGCATCAAATTTTTACGCCCTATATTTGGGCATTAGAAATAAAGTAATGAAAGTAAATTGGCTATTAGAATGAATTAAAATTAAAGTAATGAATTAAATGGTTAATTATGTATGGATTAGAATGAATTAAACGGGATTAGGAGGTAAAATAGGCGCCCAAAAATGGGCATTGTTTTCATGCAACAAAATGGCCGCCCATCTTTGGGGCGTTTATTTTTTTTGTACGCCCACTTTTTGGGCGTATATATATATATTTATATATATATATATATATATATATATATATATATATATATATTGGCAACGGCTAATTTTTACAACGGCTATGCAACGTATATATTTACCAAGTATCTATTTTACAACGGCTATTCCAACGGCTAATTTTTACATATTGTGTATATATATTTTTCACCCTATAAAAAAAAATTACACGCCCTTCTTTTTGGCGCCAAACAAAATATTACGCCCTTGTTTGGGGCGCCATATATTAGTTCTTGTTTTGGGTTTTAAGCGGGAGTGCTTAAGGAATGTGACCAAGTTAAATAACCGTTCAATATATTGACGCCTTAAATTAGGGCGTTTATTTTTTTTTTATGCCCTATTTTAAGGCGCGACGATGCCCTCCTTATAATTTCCCCATACTTCGTGTCTTTTACGTAATTGTTTTAAACTTTTATGCTTCTGATGAAATTTTCTGTAAAATTAATGTTAACATTAATATTAACATTAAAATTAATATTATCTTTAAAATTAACAATAATATTAGTATTAATATTAATTAATATTAACATTAACATTAACATTAACATTAATTAATATTAACATTAAATTAATATGGACAAATTTGGATAATTAACTTTTTGGGTTAAAATTTGTCATGTCATCGGTCATGTCAGATGGCACATAATATTATTTAACATGTCTTGTCAGCTGCCACATAAAGAGAAATATATTGGAGGGACAATTTGGAGGTTCAAATAGTATTACTCTATATAGAAAGTCAACAAAACACAGAAAAATCGAGGATGGAGATGTGTGTGCCAACGAGTGGGATTATTTAGGAAGTGAAGCAAAAGTAAGGAGAGAGAAGGTCAGATAGGGAAAGAGCAAGCAGAGACGAACGAGGAAGAATTAGAAGAAGGGAGGAGGGACAGAGAGTACAAAGAGAGCCAAAGAAAGAACGAGGGAGAGAGATGAGGAGCGCTCACCAGCTTCTGGGCTGCTCGGCCACGGTGTGCCGGGAGTGGAGCGAGCCTGATCGTGGTGGCTCGCGGGAAGGCTGCACCGGCGGTATATAGATAAGAAGGTCAGCCGGCATCGGGTCGCCACGGGTTCTATAGCGGCCAAAAATTGAGGCTAGCCGGGTCGAGGTCAAGGAAGGCACTGGAGGAGGACGTGGTATTCGACGAGGCTGAGGGATGTCGACGACGGCAAAGATCCGGACTAGGCAGCGTCGCACAGACAAGCAAGGGAGGCGTCGTGTTGTGGCGAGCGAGCGCGACGGTGGTCAGCTTATTGGCTAGGTACGTGGTGGTGGTAGTTATTATTTGGGGCGTGGTGGTGTATGTGGTGTCAAGAAGGAAAAGGTGGATTGATGAGGGCGGTCCTGGTGGTTTGGTCGGGTTGGTCCGACGAGCTGGAGCTGTCGGGTGCAGGGGACTCAGGTTGGTTCGGCCTCTAGAGAGGAGGCAGCTGTGGTCGTCGGGTTTGTGTTAGGACCGTAGGCACAGAGGCGGACAGGCAAAGATGGGCACGGCTGGAGATTATTGTTAGGATGGTGCGGTGGGTTTGCCTGGGTGGCCGGATCTAGGGGTTGGCGGCGGGTGCCGCAACGACTTGGGGTCGAGGTGATGGGGATGCTGGTGATTGCGGCGTAGAAGGTTCGGCCATCGGATGGTCAGGGATTGGTCAGATTAGGGTTAGGGCTTTGTCACCATGTCTGGGATTGTCAGACACGGGTGTGTCCCCCATGACACAATGGATGAATGTCCGGGGTATTTGACACGGAGGGGGAAAACTGTAAATATAAAAGAAAAAAATGGTGGAAAGGAATTGGGCGGACACGATGCACGACACCATAGATGAGCATGGATGAAGTTTGTAGTTGATGGGCTTTAGAAAAAGGCTTGGAAAAATGAGGAGAAATGTCTCCTTAAATAGGAGGTGGAACTCCTAATCCAATAAGACGTAGAATTTCTATTAGATAGATCCTCCACTTTAATTTAAAACAAATAAACTATTTAAAACAAGTTTAATCTAATCCAATCCTATAGTGATTACACATATTAATTTAAACTAGTATTTAATATTATTCGATAATTGAAATCGTACAAATTAAATCTATTTTAATTAAATGATCAACATAATAGTTTTAAATAATATTTAGTATTTATCAAAATAATTTAAATTACATATTTTAACCAAAGAAATAAATAATTTAAAATACATTTTTATTATACAAAATTATATTTAACAAATCTTTCTACTAAAATAAAATATTCATGTTTTTCCAAAATCTCTTTTGAAGCCAATGTTTAGAAAGTCCAAAAATTAAAAACCAACTTCTTTTGAAATTCATAACAAAAATCCAAAAATATTATTTAATACACGCCTCCTTCATGCCGTGCTCTGCACATATCTTCCCATTTGGTAGCAAGAATACCTCTGTGCCAGACGAAATTAGCAAAAAATTTCCCCATTTTTTGGATAATTGAGGACATGATCCACTACAAAAATTTGTCAGATTAGCGACGTTCCAAAACGTCGCTAATCTCGGCCAAAACATCGCTAAACTAAATTAGCGACGTTTTCAGCGACGTTTAATAAACGACAAAAAAAAGCATATCGCTAATCGAGAAAATGTCGCAAAACGTCGCTATGGCGACGTTAGGTAGCGACGCTCATAACGTCGCTAAATAGCGACGTTATTTGCGACGTTTTCTTGTGGTAGCCGATTAGCGACACATTAGCGACGTCTTTACGACGATGTGGTGGCATCATATTGTTTGCCACGTCAACAATTTAGCGACATTTTTAGCGACGTTTATATTCGTCGCTAACAGTTAGCGACGAATGTAAACGTCGCTAAAAACGTCGCTAAATTAAAAAAAATAAAAAAAGAATCAAGAATGCAAATGTACAATCCAAAATACAGAATCCAATCCAATAATCCAAAATACAGAATCTAATCCCTGGGTTCGCCAACCCCTTCGGTGGAACACTCAACACCGGCACGCACAATACAATCCAGAATAGACCAAAAATAATTGAACATCTCCTCAAGCCTCTCGGAACATCACAATATGCATCACACATCACACAAACAAATATACATCACAATATGCATCACACATCACACAAACCAATATACTTCACACACCAAAAAACAAATATCCATCACAATAGCCAAAGGAGATATATCCATCAAAACAAATATCCATCACAATATCCAGTGGAGATATATCTATCAAAACAAATCCAGTCAATATATGTATCTACTATCGTCTATGCTGGGGCAGATAGAACTCCCTCAGCCAGCGCACATAAGTAGGATCCGCGCCAGCCAGATCAATATCCAGAGGAGATGGATGACTGGAACTTCCGGTAGAACTGCCCTGTGGTTCTACCTCCTCCTTCACAGCTCCCTCGGCTTTAGGAATTACTTCTAGAGCAGCTCTCTCGGTGGAACTGCCCTCTGGTGCCACCTCCTCTTTCACAGCCATCTGTGCCTCCCTCAAGTGAGATCCTCGGGTCTTAGGTGCCATCTGTGATAACGGGTGCCATCTCGTTTGAGTACATTTTCGAAAGCAGATAAAATACAAAAAATTCAATTTTTTGCCAAGTGTGAAAATGGATGGCTCAGAACACAACCCAAAATTTATTCTAGCATACATTATGTGAATCATCTATGTTCTGTACATATGGTGTAGTATATGTTCTTATCGTATCTAGTATATGAAGAATGTAACAGAATCAAGATAAAATCACATAATGTAATACTAAGACATCATCTACTACTATATAAGATATAGTGATAGGTTATCATATCATCATTGTCGAGGGATGAGGGTCGAAGGACAGTCAACTTTATCTACGGCTACATAGTTTCTATCTCGCCAGTCGAATGGCTGCAGGAAATATGTCCTGATCACAATGTCGTACCGTAGATTAATACAAATAGAGCTGGAGCTGGAGCCAAAATACAGAATCCAAAATACAAAATACAGAATCCAATCCCTGGGTTCGCCGAAAATATAAAAAACAAAGATTGACACACAGTACTAATTCATATGTGTTTTAAGTGTGAGAACGGATGTCTCAGAACACAGCCCAAAATTCATTCTAGCATACATTAGTGTGAATCATCTATGTTGTGTACATATAGTGTAGTATATGTTCTTATCGAATGTAGTATTTGAAGGATATAACAGAATCAAGATGAACCCACATAATGTAATACTAAGACATTATCTACTACTAAAAGATATACTGATAGGTTATCGTATCATCATTGTTGAGGGATGAGGGTCGGAGGACAGTCAAGTTCATCTACGGTTACATAGTTACATGAGCTAGTCGTCGCGAAACGTCGCTATGACGTCGCTAATAGCGACTAATTTAGCGACGTTAGTATTAACGTCGCTAAATTCTAATTATATTCCCCCCACCAATTTATTTTCCTCCATTTTACTCTCTCACTCTGTCACGACCCGCACCCATTTTTTTTTAAAACGGATACGAGACGTGTCCAAGCCAGCCTACGTCGCAGTGTCGGCGGTATAGAACGCTGTCACGGCCATGAAGATCAAAATCACAAACAATACTCATTCACAAATTAATTTAATTTACAATGATTACAAGTTTTACATTTGTAGAATAATATAAACTTGTACAAATAAATGAATGACTACAACTCAACTATCTAGCTAGTCTCTAGGCCTTTGTCTGCAAGTATTTTCGTCACTCCCCAAGCTAAGTGAATCCACGGCTAACCTGAAATGTTGGTTTCCAGTCAGGAATGGAACGAGCACAATCCACTGAATGCAATCTCAATAAAGAAAATGACTATAAAATAAAGGTTAGACATCAATCATGAGTTTTGAAAATAACAGTAAAGCCGTAAGAAGAATCAATAGTAATAAATAGACCAATATACTTTCCACCGTTAGAAGTACCTTTGACATGTGATCGGTCTGGGGTGCTACACCGCACGGTCTACGATATCTACTTGCAGAATGTAAACACTGTCTACGATGTCTACTGCATAAAATAAATAATGTCTACGATGTCTACTGCATAAAATAAACAATGTCTACGATGTCTACTGCATAAAATAAACAATGTCTACGAGGTCTACTGCATAAAAATAAATAATGTCTACGAGATCTACAATGTCTACGATATCTACAATGTCTACGATATCTACAATGTCTACGATATCTACAATGTCTACGATATCTACAATGTCTACGGTCTGATCACACATCCTTGGTACTTCTCATTCCTGACTCAATAATTATAATAGAGTATAAAAATCACATAACCAATGACTAATCAATGAAATATAGTAAAGATCAATATCGAAATGCAAATAATAAACTGTACTCGCCTGTGGTCCTGTGCTGGTGAAACCGATGATCCAAATCACTCAACATGCCACAATAGTCAAAACCCGTACAACAGTCCCCGAAAGCTGAAATAGACAATACCAATGATCTCAGAATAGTCCAATTAGCTAGGATTTCCTGTCCTTAAGTCCAATTCTGGACACAGGGGCAAAACGATAATTTCGGGCCAAAACGGTGTCCGCCGTTGGACCCGCTTTGCACCGAAAAGCGTGCCAGAGTCAACGGTCTCTAAAGTCATCAAACTATATGTTTATGGATTCAGTTTTCTGATACGAACCCAACCGTATGTCCAGAGTTGGATTCCGGCGGGCCGTGCACAAAATCACCCGTTGAGTGGGACCGTGGGGCCTACAAAACGATAATTTTATCAACCGTCTCAGAATTGGACCAAACTTGGCATGCAGGTCCAGAAAATAATACGGTCCCAATGGCGCAAGTTTCGTCACGAGGTAACGAACATGCATGAAGTAGTTGATGTTTCATTGAACTATGTGCAACTAAAAAGCTAAATATATCTAAAGAGAAAAGGAAAGATTCTCTTTCTTATACTATTTCTTAAGGTCTTATATGCAAAGTGCATATCTAAACTAAAGGCTATTCGATAGGGTCAGAATACTACAGGAAACCTTCACTTGAACATTGTTTATGTATTATTATTTGCTTACAAAGAACCATTATGTTCTCTTCCTCACGAGAATAGCAAATATTATTATTGTTATTTTTTTTTGGACAAAGAATAGGATTAACTAGATTCCATGCAAATGTTTTCAAAGTAAGGCAATATATGAGAGAAAGTAGTACCATCTGTCATCACTGCGTTGAAGCAGTATGAAGAGGAAGAAGAACGACAACAGCAGCACCAAGTCCGACGTTCCCCGAGCAAAGACCTCAACCTCATACCCCACCCTTCTAAAGAATGGTTGCTCCGCCATCGGTGGAGGAAGAAGGCTGGAAGATCGGACTCACGCACACGTCGATGGTGAAGTTCCTCGAGGAAGAGTTTCTCCTGCTTGGAGTAGCTAATTTTCCGACAGAGGAGCATGATGTCGGAGTAACAATGGTCGGTGCATGCGGCTTTCATCGGGATTACTATGGCATCAAGAACGGTCGACGAGGTCGAGCTCGATGAGGTGGACTGCCCGGTACGGTGCTGCGGTCGCTCGAACACAGACTCGTGCGTGGAAATATTGCCGACGGAAGCAGTTTGCTGCTGTGGGAAGGCGCGCAGTGATCTGTCCTGGCGGTCGATTGTGTAGGCCGAGCGGCAAGTCGTCGGGTCGGTTGGATTGACGGCTACGACATGTACGACGAGGAATCCTCGGCTGCGGGATCGAGCTATCGGCGCACAGGTTGGTTTGCGTTTAGGGTTTTATTTCTCGATCTCGTTTCTCCATCGCATGTACATATATATATGCGATCGGGTCTGTTTTAGCTGATTAGCATGGAAAGGCTCGGGATTTCCGGATCTCCTGTGCGTTTCTCTCGAGTGGGCCCATGGGCCAGGCCGGATCTGTTGGGGTCTCGGCTGGGATGGCCGGGCTGGGTTTTAGGTTTGACGAGTTCTCGATGGTATATTATACTCTGAGTATATATGTTCGGTTATGGGCTGTTCCGCTCGGGTAAGGGGACTCACTGTGTTCAGGGAAAAGTAAGGCTCGGGTTTAACCCTGAGCTGCTGTACGGATCAGTCGGGGTTGAGGAGTCCCACTGGCTGGGTGTTGTTGGAGTAGTTGTGGGGGTGGGCCGGCTTTGGTTAACAACTGCTGTTCCTTTCTATCTCTATTCAGCAACAATATTTATTGGTAAAGTCATATTTAAGTGACTCTGTACTGGAACATGCCCAAACGACAGATACAAATTGCCAAAAGGCCGATAACACTTTCTAATTTGATGTATTAAGATATAAAGATACATGGAATAATAATTGAAGTTCATGCTTTGAAGTTGCCACTCCAAAACCATCCATGTCCATGTCATAAATGAATAAATAAGTAGAGCAGTGGACTACTAATACTTCATGAATCTAAAAGTTCTTGTGCATCTACTTGGCAACTGCATGACATTAAACCCATTAGAATCATAATAATAACAGAGGCCACCACCATTTGCACTTGTTGCTTTAGCCAGTGGTACCAGTCATTTGCGAGGGCCGAGTGTTTGTTGTGTACATATTTTCTTTCCTTCATTATTATCTCCATACATATATATGTATATATATAAATACATACACATACATATATTTATCCTTTTGGTAAAGAATAAATTTAAAATAACTAATGAAAATAAATTGTTTATTCTCAACATACACATAATAATATCAATATTATATAACCTCAACAAAATAATAACAAAAATTAATAATCCAATAATTAATTATTTATAAACTCTAAAATCCCCATTTAAATAAAATATATAATAGTAAAATATTTCAAAATTTTCGGGAAGGGGAGTTACAAATCTACCCACCTTAAAAATAATTTCGTCCTCGAAATTCCAATTCATACTATTCCTTAAAAATTCCAAGTCTACTATTTTATCAATCTCCTCAATTTTAATTCCTAAAATAGTTCATAACCTTCTTTAGTCATTTCATCAATCCGAATGCTTGAAGACTTCTACCCACCTTTGGTCACACTACTCCTCAAAACACGGTCAGTAAAGTCTTATAATCTTTTCACTAGTTACTAGCAATTCTACCAACCGATATCTAGGGTGTATGGCATCTATAATCTCTCATATCTATAACAACCAAATATTCAATAGTCAAGCAATATTACACTATAACTTAAGCATTTCGGATGAATTCTAGCCAGCACGATATTCGTCACCCCGAAATAGGGAGGGACGAGAATCAAGGGTACAGGAAGGCAAGGGAGAATAATCGAGAATGATTTCAAATAGTTCAGTTCTATAGCCCAAATATGGTGGTATGCATGGGTGGTGTTACCGGATCTTAATGGGTTCCTTAATTGGATGTCAATTGTTGGTTATATGAACCTGGGATTTCAATCTATATGGACTGGACAAGGCCCCAATGATAAAACTGTTTCTATTAGGTTAGGGTACCCTAGAATAGGTTTCTATCCAAGGGGTTGAGCTAGTTGCCCGTCAGATTGGTTAGCTAGGTTCATAAAGCCCAAAGATACACTTACTGAGACTTTTGTGTTTAAGTATCACATGAGGCCTCTATTGGGTGGCACTCTAGTGGCATGTGCATAGTGGGATTCGAGTAGATCACAACCATATATTGGGTTGAAAGAATTGGGTCGGGGTTGAGGTTCTAATAAGAGTCGAAAAGTATACCGGTATTATGGTAAGGGTTAAAGCTAGTCCTTTTTACCTGTAGGTCGTACCATAAAAATAGAGTACAAGGGGACGGATTTGAGTGGGACATGATATACCTAAGTGAAGGCGGACTCGTCTAGATCTTGCATATGAAATCTGTTGGAAGGTAACAGTTGGTCTCGTGCTCCGAATAGTAATGACACGGTCGGGGACACAAAATGATCTAAATGGAAAGTGGGAGTCCATGGGGCACTATTTGTCATCCTAATGGAAATTATTTTAATCACTAGGTAATCCTTGTTTATTCCAAACTTTAGGAAGCTTACAGTCTACCCACCTTAGAAGCTAAGTCATGGTCTTAGGAATAATGAGGTCAGAAGAATTTTCAAAGTCCGGTATCGTACCTCGACCCTTGGTAATAAATAATAAGGTACGGCGCAACGGAATACGGTAGATATAAGTCAAGTCAAGAATCGTTCCTTAATAAATAGAAAACGAGTGTGTACGATGACACCTGGTCGACAGAATAGAATGACCTACTCGTCCGCCGTATACGAGAGTTTCCGATGGGGTGACCAACTCCAAGGCACAACATAAGAAAAGATTTCTAACAACTGAGTCAAGAAATTCTATTTGTGTCAAACTTGCCAAACTATGGTCACAAGAGTTGTAGTGATCAGGTATTGCTGTTGATAACTGGTAGGTCATAGTGTGACAGGGTATTTAAGCTATGGTATTGGCTAAGCTAGTGACTGTGGTGTTCTCACACTAGTTAGGTCTTAATAATATAACTAGAGTAATATTTGTTGGAAACCAATCTCGGGATGAGTGTCACGGTAAATGATTACCCTATTGTCCACTCATCTCATGTCTAACTGTGGCTTCGATCGAGGAAGGGTTGGTTCAAGGCTTAAGGGTTGCTAGTTAAGGCGAGCTTCCAGCAAATAATTAGAGACTCTCAACATTTGGTTCCTTGAGAATAGGTAGTCTCCTAGGTTGGCGTTCTGACTAAGGTAAAACCCCTAATCATTCTCAAATTCAGATGGCTCGAAAGTCTCAATGGTAGTTTGAGGGTCGATGGAAGAACGAGTAACTCAATCACATGACTAGCCGATGGTAGCTATGCTTGTATACCACTACCATAGCCATGGGAATACTCTGTACTATCACGAGCTTTTGTCTTTCCAAATCGATGAAAGACAAACAATAAAGAATTCAAGGGAGATGTTACTGAATACAATTCGTGATTCAAGGGCGAACATATAATTCAAGAGGAATTGTCAATACAGTCGTGGATGAGATCCTAGATGCATCTACATCTCAATCTACGTAGGTTAATAAGTGGGAGAGCGAACCGAGTGCACTACGGTTGATCAGACCGTAATACATCGATTCTGATTTGACAATATGATAGCAGGCGTCCCCACTAAACATGTGTCTTGAATCAAGCTCGATAAAAGAGTAAGCTTGCAAAAACTAGGCTGTAATAGCAGCATTGGTCAAGTGGTTCAAAATATAATCATGTAAGATTTGAAATGAGGCACAAATGGTTCAAATTTTGAGATAATCAAAACCTTTCCTGGTGTCATTGCTTATACAGTCTTCCTACTATCTTCTGATCCACAAGGACTTGGTTGACTAATGGGTTATGGTCATTCTAAATTCTATATTTTAGGTAACCCTATTAGTGTTAGTCGATAACCTCGTCAATAGGTCACAAGGATCACGGAATGCTAGATCGGGAGACTGCTATCCAACTTACAAAACTTCCACCATTATTGGCTTCGGATCTTATAGAACACCAGGGCACTGTCTTATCCTTTATAGTACCCTAAACTTGTATTCACGCCTGAAATTATTTCACCGAGGACTACGCCTCGCCCGTATACTCGGGCTGTGGTAAACCCTTGGTTTCGTAACTCAAATATGATACGAAGTCAGACACTTCTTAACCCTATCCAATATTGACTCAAGGGTAACGGCGATCAAATAGAGGACCACTAGCCATAGTTTTGGCAATATCCCATCACCTATATTTTTTTAACTAATTCCAACTCTAGGGATCGTGCCTCGCCAGTGCGCTGCTGGCTGCAGTGTATCCATAGTCTCCGTAATGCAAATAATTGGCGACAGTGCGCTGCTGTCCTGCCATTACGAGTTAATCAACATTCCCTTAACTAGGTATGTAAGAAAAACTCATGAACTTCTAGAGATTCAAACAAGCCGACTATGTAGTAAGGCATAAATATTTGTCCTATCAGTCACAATCTGTAAAAGATTGAACAGAGAGAAAATAACTGAAGAAAAAGGAATACAAACATTCTAGTACCTACTCTATGTGTATTCAAACCTTTTGAGGAAAACTTTTGAATCGAAACTAACTTGAGGTTCATCTATGGATATCATAAAATAATAACTCTTAGGGCAAAAATAGGAACTAATTAGAATTTGGACTAAGATATGATGATGATATCTAAAGAGGCAACGAGAAGGAATTGAATAATTTATCTAGGTGAGATCATCAATTCCAGGAAACTCTGCCGCTCCAAGTGAATAATCTATCCACATTGGACCATATCTTCCAATCAAGAGGCAGTAGTGTACCTATCGGGATTTGACAACTATCAAAATTAATAACCCTCATCCTAAATTGCATGGCCTAAACTACCCATCGGTAAATTCGTATAGGGGACATCCTAGCTCTAGTCATTCACTTAAATTAAATTAATCATAATTCGCGAATGAGCATTTTCTTGTCGCAGGCTCGCAATAGTACAACTGACTTAAGTACTATCACGAGTTCGCATGATTTGCAAAGACCGACCTACATGGGCCACCACAAAAACTTGTCACGACCCGCACCCGTTTTTTTTAAAACGGATACGAGACGTGTCCAAGCCAGCCTACGCCGCAGTGTCGGCGGTAGAACGCTGTCACGGCCATGAAGATCAAAATCACAAACAATACTCATTCACAAATTAATTTAATTTACAATGATTACAAGTTTTACATTTAGAATAATATAAACTTGTACAAATAAATGAATGACTACAACTCAACTATCTAGCTAGTCTCTAGGCCTTTGTCTGCAAGTATTTCCGTCACTCCCCAAGCTAAGTGAATCCACGGCTAACCTGAAAATTGGTTTCCAGTCAGGAATGGAACGAGCACAATCCACTGAATACAATCTCAATAAAGAAAATGACTATAAAACAAAGGTTAGACATCAATCATGAGTTTTGAAAATAACAGTAAAGCCGTAAGAAGAATCAATAGTAATAAATAGACCAATATACTTTCCACCGTTAGAAGTACCTTTGACATGTGATCGGTCTGGGGTGACACCGCACGGTCTACGATATCTACTTGCAGAATATAAACACTGTCTACGATGTCTACTGCATAAATAAACAATGTCTACGATGTCTACTGCATAAAATAAACAATGTCTACGATGTCTACTGCATAAAATAAACAATGTCTACGAGGTCTACTGCAAAAATAAATAATGTCTACGAGATCTACAATGTCTACGATATCTACAATGTCTACGATATCTACAATGTCTACGATATCTACAATGTCTACGATATCTACAATGTCTACGGTCTGATCACACATCCTTGGTACTTCTCATTCGACTCAATAATTTATAATAGAGTATAAAAATCACATAACCAATGACTAATCAATGAAATATAGTAAAGATAATATCGAAATGCAAACAATAAACTGTACTCGCCTGTGGTCCTGTGCTGGTGAAACCGATGATCCAAATCACTCAACATGCCACAATAGTCAAAACCCGTACAACAGTCCCCGAAAGCTGAAATAGACAATACCAATGATCTCAGAATAGTCCAATTAGCTAGGATTGCCTGTCCTTAAGTCCAATTCTGGACACAGGGGCAAAACTAATTTTGGGCCAAAACGGTGTCCGCCGTTGGACCCGCTTTGCACCGAAAAGCGTACCAGAGTCAACGGTCTCTAAAGTCATCAAACTATATGTTTATGGATCCAGTTTTCTGATACGAACCCAACCGTATGTCCAGAGTTGGATTCCGGCGGGCCGT
>JANAVB010009799.1:438025-499245 GCA_029216955.1 Iris pallida
TTGATGTCCATAAATTTTAGCATTAGCGACGGATTGGCGACTAACTTACGGCGGACTGGCGACAAAGTCCCGACGGACTATCCGTCGCTAACTGTAGGAATTTAATGTATCGACGGATTGGCGACGTAATATCCGTCGCTACCTGAGAATTTTACATTGAGCGACAGTTTAGCGACGGAATGTCCGTCGGTAATTGGGTATCAGAAAATCTCTGATACGTTTACCGACAAATTTACGACGGATTAGCGACGGATATTGGGTATCAGAAAATCACTGATACGGTTTTGCCGACTCGTTAGCGACGGAGTTTTCCGTCGCTAACCCTATATCCTGATACATGTTTTGACGAAAGCTAGTCGGTAATCCGTCGCTATATATATTTAAATGCCGACGGTATTCCGTCGCTAAGTCGTCGCTGAGCGACGGAGTAGCGACGGATATGTTTTAGCGACGAGGTTATTCCCGACGGCTGTTTTACCAAAATATCCGTCGGTAATTCGTCGGTATTTATTTTTGGCGACGGACTACCGACGGATAAGGCCGTCGGTAAATCCATGTATTTTGGTAGTGTTCAAACAAGAAGCAAAAATAGAGAACATGTAAGATAAAGCAGTAAGACGTCCCAAACGCTTAGTCAAAATGTTCTTGAGATCTGGCTTTACAAAACATAGCCAGATGGTATAGTAACATATACACAATTGTTATCAACTGCAGTCTGACTTAATTACAATTATGTAAAAGTAAGTGCAAGACAATCCGACTAACATGTCGGTGCCAAACGGCTAAGTATGAAGTAAATAACAAAATGAGCGGTGAAGTAAGGAACCCACTCGAGTCCTTCTGCTATCATTCCCCTAGTATTGACCATCTTGGAGGTGGAAGTAAGCTGAGTCCTCGGGAACCGGCTCTAAATCTGGCCATGCAAAACCAGAGAGGTTAGACCTCTAATAGCAAGTACCACAAGGAAGGACGATATGAAGGATTAAACCAGTAAGTAAGAGAATATAATAATAGATCTCTGCTTTCCACTAGGATTCACATAACATCACGACACTTCGAACCAACCTCCCAACCAAACAAGGACAGAAGTTGGCCCGTCATGTCCTGACATTCTGATCATCTCAGTTAGGCAACAGAGTAGGTACAGTACATAAACAAATCATCTTGAATGGCCAATCAACTCCTACGGCTTGCTATTGTGAGTTCCAAGTTATCCTAGATTTATGCAAATAGGGATTCCTCAGTTCTTACTATGTGCGAGCAAGGCTAGTCTATCCAGTCAATCAATTGCGCCAATGATGAATTAGACGAGTCCCAGCGGGACGCCCGTCATCAATATACAATATACAATAATAATATAAGCAGATACCGCTCCCTACCCGTGTGGCAGGTTTACAGTATCTGTGGGAACCAGCCGGCCTGTCGGGCACTACTAGTCCCAAGAGGGCTGCCATGTAAGAACTCGGGGATCCATTCTCTCCATGCAATCATTATTTTATTTAACTTAATAGTCTCTACGTTGAGTGAAATCCCATCGTAGATCATGGTCATTCAAATGAGTACTTTCGTAGGGGTACGATATGCGCAACTCTACAACGATACCCGTGCGGCTAGGTTGTAGGTCTTACATAGTGTAATGCAACAATCAAATCTAATCACGGAGTAATCATGCCTTGACCATAAAGTACACATGCTGCTTTATAGAAAAATAAATAAATTGAAGCCTGCACATGCCTGTATGTCAATATTCGGGATTGGCTAATCGATTACAATAGTTTATTACATGAACGTGTCTCTTATTTATTTAATTCAATAAGACGACTAGCCAGTCTCTTAGTTCCAACTAGGAACGCATGATCAATTTTAGTCAAGATAACCATCGTCATCAATGGTGACAAGGCATGAAAGTCAATTAGTATTAAATGGGGTCGAGTCTATAACTCTCAGAGTTAAGTTCCAGTTTTACTGGGTATCCATAAACCAATCAAGACACAGGGCACGTTCTACATAACCATATATTAAAAATATTAACATGCTAAGATTATCAAGTTCATGCAAAAAACATAAGGATATAATAGGAGAACTATCATGCCACCATTAAATGAATAAATTATAGAACAAATAGAAACACCTAGGTCAGGAAGTCACGCCAACAAGTCTATGCTAAGGCCAACAAGTCACGCCAAGTCTAGTAGGTAAGGCCAATAAGTCACACCAAGTCTAGTAGGTAAGAGTGAGCGTATAAACAGCGTGAGCATGAAAAGTGGTTCACGTTGGCACGCACAGCGTGAGCGTGAAGGGTAATTCACGCACTCATAACGTGAGCGTGAAAATAACTTACGCACGCACAGCGTGAGCGTATGAGCGTGAAAAGCGTGATAAGAAATCCACGCACGCACGCAAAGACGTGATAAAAATTCACGCACGCACAGCGTGAGCGTGATAAGAAATCCACGCACGCACAAAGACGTGAGCGTGACTCAAAATTCACGCACGCACGTAAGAACGTGAGCGTGACTAAAAATTCATGCTAACACGTAAGAACGTGAGCGTGACTAAAAATTCACGCTAACACGTAAGAACGTGAGCGTGACTAAAAATTCCGAACTCCATTCTTATGGAACCTTCGTTCCAAGCCAGAAATGAAGTTCCTATGGTTCAGAATGATGTGGAATGAGAAGTTCTGCCACATGAAACTATCTATTTTCGAAAACACGCCAGGTTGGGAGATCAAAACCCATGGTCAACCGAAAACACAACAACTTAGATCTGTAAGAAACGAGCCAAGGAAATCAAAAATGCTAAGTAGTAAACTCTCTTAGAATCATGAGAGGAAGAAAAATGAACCATAAAAATGGGTGAAGGAGAAGCAAGATGTACTTGCCTTCTCCGGGTAGGTGGAAGAGAGTGGTGAGGAAGAAGAAGAAGTAATGGTGAAGGAGAGTTATGAGGAGAGAGAAGGGAATGAGGGCTTTAAATGGAAGGGTGGTGGTAGGTGGTTTATTGGGTCGGGTTTATTCGGATCCATCCAAGGCCAACCCGAAAGCAAAGCAGAGAGGTTAAAAGCAGAAAATAATACAAAAATAAAATAAGGAATAAAATTACAGGAAATAAAATGCAGATAATTAATTAACATGAAATTAAAGGAAATTTAAATACAGGATGATACATGATAAATATTAAATAATATATATGAGTTGTACATGTAAAAATATGCATTCTGGGAACGGGGAGTGACAGAAGCCATGGATCATACCACAAGTTTGTGGTCGCCCAATCTTTAAAAGACCTACTCACCTTCCTCTTTACTGTTGCTCTGTGCAGAAGCATAATTCTTTTAAATGTCACAGAATCGTTATTGTTTTCCCAATTTGCCCAAAAGTTGGCTCCCATTAGGTACCGACCCTCCATCCAATCAGTCCATAACGACTTTGAGAGATAAATTTCTAGGTCAGCTTCATCCTTGTAATATCTTGAAGAACTCTTAAGGGTCGAAGGTGTCATTCCCCAATTCCAGAGGACCAAAAACTAGCCACTGGTTGTAATGTCGTATAAGTCTAGATTGCACTTGTACAAGGTAAAACTATTACAGTTCCTGGTATTTTTCAGAAAAAAATGATAGTGCAGCAAAACCAAGCAGAAAAATTAAAGTCACAATAAGATATGAAAAATTTTATCTCCTTATTGATAATTGCAACAGGTTAGAAGACTTGCAGCTGAATAATAAATTTATAATAGATTACAACATGTCACGACCACACCCGCTTTTCAGGATGCGAGTGCGTGCGCAAGCCTACCCTGCAGTGTCGGTGGTAGAACGTTGTCTAGGCCATAATAGTATGCCTAATCATGCAAAAATACTATATCTCAATCCACATAAATAATAAACATAAAGAAGGGACAATATGGTTCGTGGCATGCATCACACTGACATATATGTCCGAATAGACTCGAAAGAAAATATGAGTCTAGAGAACTAGGCTAGCAAGTAGAGTGCAAATAACGGATGTAAATATGTAATCATGAAAGATACATGAATCTGAAGTAATGGACTAGCACCATAATCAGCTAACTAACTCAATGCAATCAACTACCTAAAGAGATCATCAGGTCCTTAGGGGACTAGCAAGATACATAAAATATGCATATCTAACAGTTTATCATACATAAGGATAAGCAGAAAAAAACTAAGCAATAACGATACTTGAATATGTGAACAACTACACATAAATGAACTGTTGGAATAAAACAGGTGAACAAGAGATCAACGGATATTCAAACCCTCGTCTCTAGTGTGGACTCGCAGGTTAGTTCAAGGCAATCACCCTCGTCCCTAGTGTGGACACGCACGTGATTTCAAATAGTCAACCCTCGTACCTACTGTGGACTCGCAGATTGAGAAAATCAAAAATAGGAGATAGCAGTTCAGTTATAACGCACTCATTCTATGATACGACTCAATCAAGCATATGTGAGAAGTAGGTCCAATATGAACTACAAGACCATCCGTGAATCCAGGACTATATATCAATGAGACAACTAAACTAGTATACATGATATGAGAAAACTTATATCATCAATCAATCAGAAGGAACTGGATAATCACTACAACAAAAAACCCTTTTAATGACGGCTAAAAACCGTCATTAATGACGAACCATGACGTTTTTTTTTCCACATCAACCGTCATGAAAACGGGTGTATAAATATTTTTTAAAACGTCATAAAATAACCGTCATGAATAGTTTCTATAAAAGCGTTATGAATAGTTAATATATAGTGCACAATTCAGAACAATTTTAAAACGTCATGAATAGATAATATGTATAGGCTCAATGCAGCACATTTATAACACTTTATACTATTCAAATTAGCACATTTATAATGCTCTATACTGCACGTATATATTACATTCCAAAAACTTAACATTATATATCACCATCTTTATTACATTTCTCAAAATAGAGTACATATCAACATCTTCATTACATTCTCAAAATAGAATATCCAAATACATATATACATTTACAACTACCAAAATTGTCTACATCAAAACTTGGCCACATTAAAACTGTCCACAGAACATGTAGCAAAACCCTGAAAAAGATAAAAACAAGGTTCAATATACTTTGTAATATAATATAAAAATTGCAAGAAACGAAGGACTTGTACACATTTTTCAAACTTTAAAAGGTGAAGAGGACCTGCAAATTAACAAAGAGAGGCATATTAACAAAATACTTAGTTTATAACAAGCAACAACAACATTCGAATATCATAAACAAAAAAAAAAGAATTAGCGTAATCAAAGAAATATTGCTTGCAAATGAACTGTTGTACTGCACTAGTATTATGTACCTGAACAATCGCAATATGCAAGAGAGTTCCACGCAGTCCGACAACCACACTGGCAAAACTTGAACAGAAGAGTACAATTTTTTTGCCCTTTGTTTAAAAATGAGCCACTAGTATATTGGAATCTGATACTCTGATACTTGGATCTGAATTCATTAAAACTGCCAATAATAAAACTTATTGGGAGGGTTCAACTAGTAGAGACACCTCCTTTTTGAACCTTGATTACAATATACTGTCGAGAATTGGGTTTTCAATCAATGCACATGTTACAGGCAGATGTAAATGAGCCACAAATATAGTGTTGTCATGCGGATATATGCCCCTCCAGAATTGGTTTTCAATCAATGCACATGCTACAGGCAGATGTAAATGAGCCACAATATAGTGTTGTCATGCTCATCATTCCCAGGGCTGTACCCCATCCGCGATAAGCTAACCTAACACCAGCACATCCTACCAGATTAAAAAGAACTTCACAATCACATAATTCCAACACATCTGAGTTTTAGAAATATATCCTACAATTTCATGTTGCAAAGTGCTAGATTAAGAACAGACCAGCAGTGTAAGGGATCCAATACTACCAAGAATGGATAAAGAAGAGTGGAAGTAACTTAATTCCAGTATCTCATCCGTGCATATGAATAATATCCAGGACGTTGAGGACATTGGTGACCCATTAACATCCTCAATAACCAGAGATCCTAATGTTCTCTACTAGCTATAAGAAAACCAGAATCTAAGTGAGGGTAGTAATTTAAATCAGGAGTGTATGAAATAAAAATGGGAATTCACTCATGCAGTTAATTACAGAAAACAGAAAACAAAAAAGCTAGAAAAGAGATCAAGTGAGAACAACCTAAATGTGACGTTCAACAGGTGAATTAAAGAACGGCGTGCCATTGACTTATAGTATGTGCCCATCTTAAGATGGATCCAACCAGTGGTGACACAGAAAATTTTTTGAGGGAGTGGAAAATACCTTAAGAAATGAGTAAAAATTGTTATGACAAATAAAAATTGTTATAACTACATATAGGTGACCCAAGCTCCAAATATGCATTACGTGCCTTGAAAGTAACAGTAAGATCAAATTCTAGACTATAGACACAAGAAGAAATTAGTTTCTAACTTGAAAAAAGCTCTAAGAAATGAGTAAATTAAATCTGGTATTATAATAATGGCAAACTAGATCCAATGGAACCAAGATAATAAGAAAACTGAAAGGTTTCATGCTGAACATTGTAAACCATGAAAATAATCTTTTAAACTACCTGAAAGAAGGTATTCATGATCATATAGTGTGGAATGCACATGCAGAGCTATTATATCATCAGAGCAGAAACACCACGAAAAGAAATATCACCAAGGACAAAAATACAAACTACCATAAATGATCTTTCACTTTTACAAAATTACGTACAACACACCTGAAGTCACGAATGTATGCTGAAGCACCACCCTTTTTGGTGCATCAAGCACGCTAATTTGCAACAAGCAGTGCAAAATGGATGTTCTGGCCAACCAGCGACTAGCAATAGGTATCAAAGGACCCATACACCAACCAGTGACGAGTCCAACCACAGCTGCAACTAAAACATCTGGGATAAAGTATCCTGCAAGAGTTCTTTTCATTAGTCTCAACCAAATTGTGTAACAACCTTTAGTTAATGGTAAGTGTTTTAGTTTGGCTCTTTCACTAACTTGCAATAATAATAATTCCTCAGAATCAGTCTTAGTCATCATCCGTTATTCTAAGAACTTTGGAGTTTTCTTCTTGGTTTCATATGCATGAACCAACCTAAAAGATTGATTTCCCTAACTGCCAAGTGACCTTCCAGGTTACACGACTCCCACACTTGAACTAATTAGCCCCGACAGGAATTTGGCACCAAATTAGGGGCTCATGTCAAAAGGGCAGTCAGTTGTTAAATATGGTAATTCTTAGATTGAGCTTTCTCATTTTAGAGTAGTGCTTTATAGCAGACCCCATATCGATGGGGGCAAAGGTCTGGTGATGAAGATGACACTGGTGAGTAGGTTAACATTTTAATTTGAATGTCATGACAGGAGTGCCACATAGATGGCAATAAGGTCTAGCACCGCAACTATAACAGAAAGCAATATCAACCCTAAACCATTAAATGATAGCAGGCTGAAAAACACGAGGTGTTTCAGAAACGATATGGGACCACAAGTAGCCTATGGTCAATTAAGGTGGTAATTATGATCACTGGTAAAAAAAACTAACAAGAAAACAGAAATTCTGATCACTGGTAATATAAAATAAAGAAATGGACTAACCATATGGTTGTGGAAGAGAACCCATCATACCCATCTTCTCAATCAAAAATTGGATAAAAATTCCACCAAAATAGACAGTATACACGAGGCATGGGAGTAGAGGGATCACATATCCTACCAATGACCTGTAAATTTTTATCATTAAATATAAGTCTGGAGAATATACAAAGATGTATAAGAAATGCCAAGAATAACAAACCCTATAAGAGTACCTCATGTTAGCAGAAAATCTAAAAGTGATGGATTTATGGATTTTCTAATAACAGAAAAATGTTTTACCATGCCTGAAAACATATGTCAAACAATGTTAAGATACACTCACATAAAGAAAAAGCCAAACTGAGACCAGAAAATACCTCCACCAGGAAGTTATTTGGGAGGGGAAGGGTGTAGTTCCCTGTTAGGCCCTGAACCTTCTAGACACTAGTCAGTCATGAGAGAATTCATTGCAGCTTTCTTTTCTATGTGATGATATTCTAGATATTAAGCTTCACATTCTGTGCCATGCTGGTTAGTATTTAGAACACAGTAGACTAAGTCAACGGATAGGTCTGTGACATTTGGAAGCAAATGTCGATACATTGGACAAGGCAGTCAAAGTCATCGAAACAATTAAGTGCAGGAAGGTTACCAACCACATCAATGTCTGGATGCTCGCCAGACTGAACAAACATGACATAAGAAATGTTTGGGTCATGGTTTTCAGATGCATAAGCTGACCTTTTCTGAATCTGACAATTGATGGAATTGGAAATAAAACAACAGTTTCATCAAGTCAATTTATTTCAAGGATTCAAATTAAGTTCTAGCCAATAAGAAGTTAAGCGTACAATGGTTCAACGGCTGTAAAAAAGATTACCTAAGTTAAAAATGTAATCATTCTAATGTTTCTAGATCCCTTCTATTCAATAAGAATTGCCTTCCCAAAAAAGTTTTTGCTTGGCTGGGGAATGAGTGCAAGAAGCATTGGCACGAACAAAAGTTTGAGGGATGCTTTAACATTTTTGAGAGGCTATTTTGGAAATTAAAAGTTGGAGGAGAAAAATGTGTTGCCCCCTAAGACATTTGAGGTGTGCAATAACAATTTCCTTGCCCTGTAATTGCATACATGAACAACAGTATATTATGGAGACTTGTCGTCTAAACATATTGGGTTGCAGATTATTAAATAATTACCTCGTCCACATTTTATTTCAAAAAAATTGTGTTCCTAACTGGAGAGGATAGATATGAAAGCAACAATGAGTCCAAATCAAGGGGGAAATTACAGGGCAAGGAACACCTGTAGGCTGAGTCGAAAACATAGATGTACAAATGGAGAACACCCACACTTCCCACCTGTAGCTCTCCTCCGGGGACACACTTATCTTGCTTCATCTTCTTCTAAGTTGCGAAAACCAACACTCAGATCAACCATCCCGTTTGCTAATTAGAAACTTCTAGAACAGTATTGAACAGCCAAAGTAAAAGTCAAAAGGAAAGATGAAAAAAATTGCAGCAGCATACTGCAGAAATAACTCAAGGACCAGAAATAGGAACTTCATCAAAATGTTAATGGCTCCAAATTGAAGGATCTGTAGTATAAAACTTGGTAAAGTAGTAGAAATTACCTGGTTTGCCAAATTATTGAAGTGAATAATATTCTGCATCATCCAAACTGACTTGTAGAATGGGCAGAATTTGTCATAACTGTCAGTCATTAAAAGGACTACATGAGGAGATGCATAAAACCGTAGCAGCACTAGAAATATATAATTGACTTGGATTAATGCAATGGTGATACTACGCAATAGAAAAAGATCATCGACTTACGGAGTGAAGGCATTCTCTACTAGCTATAAGAAAACCATTCCTTGGAGTTAGGGCGGAGGTCGGGGTCATCCAAAGGGACGAAGGCCGAGGGATTGAAGGCGACGAGTTGATCGAGTCCCCACCTTCTCGGTTCACACGACACCTGACATGGCCGAACTTTTGGGGGAATAGTAGCAAAAACCCTAAAAATTGGAATAAAGAGAGAGAGGGAGAGAGTTTACCAAGCGGTGCGACTCATTGTCGAGCCAGAGAGGAGCCACAGAGCTCGAGATGAGAGAGAGGGGAGGGGAAACGGTTTGTGAAATGAAAAAATTAGTGGTGCAGCGATCGAAGGAGTCAAAGTAGTGGTGCAGGTCGGCAGGATGGTTGCTCCCGGCTCGTCGGCGTCGAAGAGGAGGCGTTTGTTGAGCAGGTCGTGGTGCGAACCCTAATTCTGAGCATGGGAGCGGAGGAAGAGGAAGAGGAGGAGGAGAGGGGAAATGGAAAGGAAAAGAACTCTTAACATTAATAAGTTTGCAAAATATTACAAGTTTGCCACCGCTCTAAAATATTAATAACGCTTTGTTTTATAAACGTTATAAAAAGCCCAGAATTAGCCCAAACCGTCATAGAAAAAATGTATTTTCTAACTTAATAACGCTTATGTATCAGCCGTCATTAAAACTCCTTGTCGAGCGTCATTAAAAGGGTTTTTTGTTGTAGTGAATGAAAGGAATAAGCATGTATAAAACTGTAAAGAAAGGCAGGGTATACTTGCCTGCAAAGCCATCCAAATTTGTGTTGAGGCAAGAACTCGAAGGTCAGTCCTCACATCCTAGATATTTGTTCATGAGATGAAATGCGTTATTGAACAATCTACATTTTATCTATTCATATATTGTCTAAAATTTATATTCACCTATACATTGATATACATATACCTAGAATTTACTGGAAATTGCTGAGATACATACTTTCGGGGTGGGTGTTTATGAAAAATCCACCCACAGGGTGATTTTATGAAATACCCAACATTATGTATTTTCACGTTAAATATTTCAACATTCCCTTTAAATGCTTTGTATTTACAAAATTACTATTTTGATAATACCATAGCTACCCCTTCGTGCAAATTTGGTCATATATATGTATTTGAATTCACAAACTTAGATTTTGATTGCGATTTTCGTCTTCTTCTTATTCTTCTTCAAGAGAGATTTGAATTCCATTGCTCATCTTCAGCAAAATTACAAAGATTTTCGTAGTTTACTGTACTTTTCTTCAGTCGAACTCCGATCATCGCATCATCATCATCATCATCATCATCATCATCTTGTGGAAAGATTTGAAGTTTTTCGGTGATTAGGTCCTTTTTAATGGCTTTATTCTGCAATGATTCAACTTGTTTCTAAAGCTCACTTTCTCATTCCTGAGCCTTTTATTTGTCTCTTTGAGCTTCTCGGTGGTTTGCACTGATATAAACAAACAATAATGAAAAGTAAGATATCAATCAATATATACTTTAAAAAAAAAGAAAAATCTCATTCTTGTAATCTTAACATGGGGAATGGTCACTCTCCGTGATTTAACACGGAAAATGGCCATTCTACATAATTTTACAACGGAGAATAACCGTTCTTCGTGAGTTTAACACGGAGAATGATTATTCTCCTGTATGTTAACACGGGAATGGCCATTCTTCGTGATCTTATCACGGGGAATGGCCATTCTTCATAATTTTAACACGGGAAATAGCCATTCTATGCAATTTTACAATGGAGAATGGCAATTATTCATGATTTTAATACGGAGAACGATTATTCTCCTGCATGTTAACACGGGAATAGCCATTTTTCGTGATTTTAACACGAAAAAATGGCCATTTTCGTAATTTTACAACGAAAAATGGCCATTTCCCATGATTTTAGCACGAAGAATGTTCATTCTTCTGCGTTCTAACACGGAGAATGGCTATTCTTCTACAGGCCATTCTCCATCATTTTAACACAGAGAATAGAAATTTTTTGTGATTTTAACACAGTGAATGACCATTCTTATTCATTTTAACACGGAGAATGACTATTCTCCGTAATTTTAGCACGAAGAATGACAATTCTTCATTATTTTAATACAGCGAATGACCATTCTCCTGTATTTTAACATGGAAAATGGTTATTCTATGTCATTTTAACACGAAAAATGGCAATTCTCTGTCAATTTAACACGAGGAAAGGCCATTCTTCATATTTTTAACACATAGAATGTCAATTCTCCATAATTTTAACACGAAGAATGATAAAAAGCTCTTTAATTCTCTTCACATCAGCTCTCTCTCTCTTCTCTAACTGGGGTTCCAGTTGATGCTGGATGATGATGAAGTAGGGTTCCAGTTGATGCTGCTGATGATGATGAAGTAGAGTTCCAGTTGATGCTGTTGATGATGATGGGGTTCCAGTTGATGCTGCTGATGATGATGAAGAAGAGTTCCAGTTGATGCTGTTGATGATGATGAAGTGGGGTTCCAGTTGATGCTGATGATGATGATGAAGTGGAAAATGATGATAACGACATGGTGTGAAGATTGCGAATGGAGAGTCACTAACGAGTTTTTGAAGTAAGGTTTGAAGATTTTGGAGAAAAAACCTAGATTCAAAAGTGAGCATCGTATGGAAGAAAAGGAAAAATGAAACGTTTTTATTTTTTGAAGAATAGGTTTTGTGGGTGTTTTTAATGATTAGAAGGGCAAAAAAGGTCATTATGCACCCTTTTATATATTTTTCGCTAATTCTGGGCATGCGATAAAATATTATTTTGCGGTGGATTTTTAATATAACTTTTACGATTTTTGGGCATTTGGTAAATTTTCCCTATAATTTAATCTTAGCTGAATTATAAACCAAGTACAGTTCTACTAAAGTGACTTGAGTGTATATAAACGACGGCACCATTCTACCACGGGTATAACACGGTCGATCACGCGGCCCGTCGTGCGGTGCCCAATGGACGTCGAAAAGACGTCGTAAGGACGTCGTGCGCATAGAACGGGTGGCTGGGCGAAATCGGCTGTCGTAGGCGTCGTGAAGACGTCGGGGGCGCTTCGACGTCGTGGGCTAAGTGATGCATTGAGTTGCTCGCATCGAAAGACGTCGACCGTCCCGTGAGGCTCTGGAGCACGCGGAGTGCGCGAAGCGTACGTGCCGGACAATGATGAAAAAGCCAGTGCGGACAGGATCCGCAGGACCGCACGAAGAGTCCGAAGCGACATGACGACCGGCTAAAAATTGGGTGCGGGGAGACACGATTTAACTGAGCTCGCACGTGCTAGAGGAAAAAAATTTATATAAACTAAATCATTATCTTGCTATTTTGCTAATCTAATTTGAAAGTAGGACTTATTTGCAAATTTGCTAAGAGGTGAGAGTGGTAGGAAGAGAAGTTCTTTCCATCCCATGTGTTTACGTGAATCGTACATGAGGGAGGGGTTTATAGTAAAATTACCTATCAAGTTTTACTTTCCTGTTATGTCTTATGTGTAAGACAAAAGAGAGAAAAGGTTGTACCATTAATTTATGGTGATGGGAGGGGTTCATTTGTAAAGACCATCACCTATGGTCCTATGTGAATAGTGCACCAATGTACAAAGAGAATGCATCCCCTTTTTTTTTTATATATAGTAATCCTAATGTGAGGATTGTAGCATCGTTTTCTTATTTTATTCTTCTTTCTACTACAAGTAGCTACTACTACTTCTTATTTTATTTTTTTGTTAATAACTTATTCTTATTGTTCATGGGACCACAAGACCAATTGTTTAGATTTGGAAATTTGATAATTGTTTAGGGTTCTAAGCAAATATATATTTGCTTAACTCAAACCATTGTCCCTATGTAACCATTCTGCTGAATTGGTGAGACATGATCAAAATGAAAGGTGAAAGAAACTATTGTTTCTCTCAGGTGCTCCTAAGTTTCTTTATATGTGTGTACAGTGACTGACTATTATTATTATTCCTTCTTCCTATATTACCTACGGAACAGCCTTATATAATACTTTCTTCCCATGCAACATATGTGAATAGTATTATTACATAGTATTATAACCTGCTGGTGTTACTTTCTCCTTCCTATACTACATACTAACTGAAAGAAGCGAAGAAAGGTTTACCCGAGGGTATTCTCGGCGTCGGGTATGACTTCTGTGAGGAGAAGATAGTGGCTGCGACAGAAACTGATGAGCGGCTAGGGCCAACGACAGACGCTGGCGACTTCGTCGATGATAGGGACGCACGAAAAGCATCAGAGAAGCTGGCGGAGTCTGGAAGGCCACCGCACGGGTCTGGCTCGGCCTCGCGCTCGTCGATGTGTGGGGCGAGGTGCGCGTGGGTCTACTGTAGAGGGGCTCGTTCGGCGCATCAACGGGCTCGCGGATGGAGGCTGGTGGCGAGTACATCGGCTCGCGGTGGCGGTGCGCTTGGTACGACTCTACAAGTGGAGGCGGTAGGCTGTAATATCGATGCATGCAAGCAAAGTCGGCTCCATATCATGGCCAGGTTGGGTCGGCTCGGGAATGACGGTAAAGAGATAATCTTCCCATACGAGAGGGGGCTCCAGAGATATCTATTCTACTATATAATAGAAAAACTTGGTGGGAAATTTTTGAATTCCGAAAATATTCTTACATATCTATCTATTCTATATATAATAGGAAAACTTTATGGTGAAACTTTTGAATTCCGAAAATACCCTTACATGTCTATACAAATTAAAAAACAATGTAGCAATAGATTTTATTGGTCAAAAACTATAATAATTTAAAATAATTAAATTAAATTATAATATTTTACTATACTAATAATTCAAATGATTATTTAATATTATCAAACCATATTTTCATAAATCTTAAAATCTAATTTCAAAAATATAATTGGCAAACCTTTTTTTTACTCCAAGATATTTACAATTTCTTTTTTATAGAACTAGAAAGCAAATATACCTCCGAAACACAATAATTAACTAAATCAAAATCAAAAATCAAAATAAATATCTAAAATATTAATTTTTTTGTGGCTTTACACAACGGATCTTGAAATAGCCAACTGAATTACTTGCCATTTAGGCTTACAACCGACATGCCGACTTGGCTTACAATGAACTTGTCGATTTGGCTTACAATATCACAGCTACAACTGAGTTACACTATTCATATATTATGTCCCGTATAGCAGATGACATTGTCTTGTGAGAAGAGTTTCTACACACCCATCCGATTCATCGATGCCAAGCACTGATCAAACAAATTTTTTCATGCACGAGCACCTGTAAAGATGCTCACAAACGTGGGTCAATACATCATCTATGTACTGGCGAGTGGTGCTGGACCAACTCACCTAAAAAGACAACACCAAGTAGTCATGTGATAGGAACATTATTAATGTGGTCTTTCTCGTTGCCTTGGAGTCAATTTCATGTTTATAGCCGACAAGAACTAACGCAACAATTCTCATAGCAACATAAGGTACAACATATATGTTATCACCCTTTTGGTGACTCTTATCCACGGTTGTGTAGCCATCCATATATGTACATTTATAATACTTACTCCACCTGCATAAGACATAACAATATCATATTTATCATAACTGTCACCGTTCAGATGAATTCTTACCAACAACCAACATCCTTCCCTGTAATTGAGTAATAACTTACTCTACATCATTAGCACTTGACCTATCTATATGAAGGTCACTGGCGACATGCCATCTTACTTAAAATGGTAAATAGCTAACTTCAAACGGGTTGCGAGCCTATGGGAGGTTTTCGAATCACCGTGCTACTACTTCAACACCATGAAATTTTGGTGCCCTTTCAGTACAAGGTAGCAAGCCCCACTGAAAGTTCTACAATTTCGATGCCAGTACGTCAACACCATCCTTTGTTTTCCCTAGGACGAATCGGTCTGTGGCCCTGGATAACCGTTCGAGGAACTGCCTTGTGCATAAGTTGTCCATGACCATACAAATATATGCAACTTATCTATGAAGAAAATATAATGTATGATAAGGAAAACTAAGTAAATATGCTACCATTCTCATCCATCTAGGCACATTTTCCTTGAGGTGAGCTTACAAATACAAACTGTCCAATCCAGGGACTTATCTGCCCAAACTAGGGACTTGATCATTCCAACACTTCGATACCATACATCTTTCCAACCGAAACTCAATATACTAACCATCCAGTTCTTGGGACTTAGCCTGTATTACCATCTGTTCGTCGAGCTAAGGCTCCATATACTCACCGCCTAAGTATTTGGGACTTTTGCTTCATCTGTCACATATTTCATTCTAACAACACGCAAGCACACAATTTATGAAACAATTTGCAACAGTTTTGGGTCATGTGATTAATTATCTTTTATTATCTTTCTGAATTCCATGCAAGATAATATTTAACAAGAAACATAGCATACTAATCCTTTTTATTAAGTGTGAAGCTGAAGGATCTTCGAATGACTCAACATTACTCACATTTATTAGAAGTTTTCTAATATGATCGCATAGCCTTCCGAGCGATCATTCGTATAATTCTAGGTCCAAAAGGCTTCATCGAACCAACCAGCCATCATAAGGCACCGTGCGAATTGGGACACTATAGGAGGCCACATTGTCACGTCCTGCATCCGCTTTTCGGAATGCGAATGCGTGATCAAGTCCAGCCTACGTCGCAGTATCGACAGTAGAACGTTGTCTAGTCTGCAATAAACAAATGCTCATAAAATAATATCTTTGTTTGCTCATTTACAACAACTAAATTATTTACAACATTCAAAGTTTACATTTAATCAGAATACAATATCTCACAAAATAGAAAACAACTAACTTAAACTTTATGATAAACCAACTATCTAAGTAGTCTCTTGGTTTTGGCCTTCAAATACACCCATATCTTCCCCCAAGGATTCAACACATAGAGTAGCCGCGACTAATATGAAAAATGGTTTCCAGTCAGGAATAGAAAGAATACATTTCTAACAGCAGTTCCAATAATTGACAAAGTCTATAAAACAGTAAATAGTAATGAAATACATGATGAACAAATAAGCATAGAATCATGGAACAGAACATAGAGTAAACAGGCAAATGGGCATGGTAATAATGACAAGTAAGTGAGAACAGCAAAAATAACTAAAATAAGAACCAGTAATGTATAGAAAGACTGCACCTAACAGTGCTTTGAGATACCACTTGCGACATGTAAATGGATATGATAAATACGGCATATTGCACGTGAGGTGTACTAGTGCTATCATTCCATATTAGACCTGAGGGAGTGTTTTCTGATTTGGGAATATTCACATGTCTACTAAAATATTTTTTCGTCCGACTAGTACTAATAGATCCAATATATAAGACCAGCCAGATAAATGTATGCAAAAGAGTTCTGATAAACCAGTCTATTAGAAACAATGTACTCAAAATGAATCCATAAAATACTGTATCGTGTAACCATCATATCGAGAATCAAATAGAAAATTAATATAAAACAATACTAAGTACATGAATCATAGAAATCAAGTATAAAAACTATCAGAGAATGTACTCGCCTTGGGTCCTTTGCTAATGAAACCGATAATACCATTGCGTCCAGAATAGTCAATTTATTTAGGGTCGATATAAAGGAGTTCGAATACTGTAATGTCCCAGTCCCAAAATACGTAGGACTAGGAATACGTAACATGCCAGCTGCGCATTCGACCAGACTCTGGTCTGACTCGAATACACATAAGCTGTGTTATAATGGACAAAATCTACATAATAAAACTATATCTATGTCTCAATCCACAATGAAATAAAATACAAGAAAGAGCCACAGGTGTTAAAGTCGGCCGCCCAATAACACAGGAACTCGAATAGACTCGAGAAAGAAATATGAGTATATAAAAACTAGGCTATGGCAGTAGAGTAGTAAGTAATATGATTAAATAAAATACCTCGATAGAAATGAAATAAGTACCTTATACCAATGTCCGCATATCAAGGCGATTAGCCTCAACATCTTTAGACAGGCTCCATAACCGTTTAAGCTACAAAACTGGCAGGGGACCATGTCCTCAGGGTTCATAACAAGGTACAAAAAACAACATGCCAAAAGTAAAACAGTATAATGCCACATACTCAATGATAAACTACTGTAACCATCTAAGTGATATGTAAATGAGAGTATGGTATCGTACCCCGGGATGGTACTCACGGACTCATCCGTATGCTAGACAGTACCCTCTAGGCTCTGTGTGGGGGAACCCAATAAAGGATAGTATATGTAGATATATGCACTTTAGATTCCGTATAGAGAACCCAAAATCCAGTAATCATGTGGATAGGTAATATATGGAATATGCCCAGAGCACGATGAAGACTCTCCCCTCCCAATGTAACCTCACGTCTCATGTCCACGACGTCTCATGTCCATAACACGCAAGATCATGACCTCTAACTAATGCAATGAGTCATAATAATATATATGTTATATACCTATCTCATATCATGTATCCTATAAGCCTACACAGAATCACCATGAATACCTCAAGAAGGATTCTGTTACATGTAATAGTGTCAAGTGTCCTATGGACTGTCGTGCTCAGGATACAAGCACGTATCATGTGTTTGTGGTAACAACTCTCTAACTGACGATACCGACTCCGCGGACGAATATCGGCACCCGAACCTTATTCGGACACTAATATCGTCTCACGGCCCTAGGGTAGACACACACACACCAATCCTATCAAATAGCTATAGTAACTAAATACTAATAAATATAGCAAGAACTGAGATACATGATGGCAAGGTACATTTGCTTGTTGCCTGCTGCGGTGTCGCCTGACTGATGTCTTCAGTTGGAGGTACAACAGAACCAAGTTGTCCTATTATAACATATTCTAATCAATGCACACAATCTAATTCAATTAATATAAAAAGAATGTGATCGTTTGCACAACGTCAACTAGTACGGTGAATTTCATCCAACAGTTGTGTGGCCTTCGACAACGTGCTAATAACCATGTACCATGCTACTTTCTATTACGTCATGTCGGTCTCGAACATCATGTTATCACACGTACATTTAGGCATTTATATGATCTAATACGTGTAATCCTAAACATACGTAGATACGATACTTCGAACATGCATGTAGCCTCTCAAACACGCATGTCGACAACAAATAAAACTGAAATTAATATAAATTAATTTTTGGAATTTATATTTATTTAGTAAAAAAATACTAAAATATTTGTCATTGCATATACAATGTTTCGTTGCATATCGACTAGGTGTTTTAGCAACTTGACAACTAGTTTGTGCATGCAAAGTTGCCAACTTATGTAAAAATTAGTCATTTAATATATAAAATATAATAATTTATATTCTAAAATAAATTAAAACTTTTTATAAACATTATTTGATGATAATATTACAAGAAATAATTATCTAGTTAGTATGTCTAATTAATGACACAATATGGCCAACATACCTATTTATTTGGAACTAATTATAATAGGAAAATTAATATTTTAATTCTGAAATAATATTTTAAAATAATTCAAACATACCATATTTATTTATATACTAAAATTAAGCTAGCCAGTTAGCACATTCAATTAATCTCACTAGGTTGTCCAATTTCGGTTGATTCGGACTAGATGAAATCTTGAAAATATAACTTTATATTCTGAAATTAATAAACTTATAAATAATATTCAGAATATATTACCATAGAATTTAAGGTTCTTAACCATATAATTTTAGTAGGACAAATAGGACATAAATCTATATAAGTTCTATTTTGAGAATCATTGATTACGGTGACAAGAATAATGAAGTTGCAAGCAAATATATACATAAAATTTTATGAGATGAATTTTGGACATAGTGGTATGTTGTAGAAGAGTGTTAGGAACATTACCAAGGGATTAGTTGCTGCCATGGGGTCTCCTAAGGGTGCGCGAACAGCAGTGTACCGAATTCAGTTTCAGCCTGGACACCTCTGATGGAGGGGCTGTTTTGAGGGAGTTAGAGTGATTTTTGCAGAGAAGTTTGTGAATAGAAATGGTGAGAACAGAGTGAGGAATACACATACTAAATTTGAGAGAGAAATACTTACTGTAGAGAGAGATATGGCTGGAATGGTGGAGACTAGTTGAATTCAGATTCAGCCTGGGTAGGGATGGAAAGATGGTTGTTTGGGGAAAAATTGATAAGGATTTTGGAGATGGTTTGTGGAGAGTCAATATTATGAAGTGGGTTAGGAATAAGTTTTGTTCAGATGCTATGAGGTAATAAGGTGAGGAGAAGTCTATATATAGCCAACCATTAAGGGGGAGGTGAAGGGTTGAGTGGAGAGTTAATGGTTGGGAATTTTTTTGTAGGTTATGGAAAGGGAATGGTTAAGGGTGCTTAGGGGTTATGGAAGATGAATAAGTGGAAAGGATTGGCTGGCCATTTAGTGTACTTGACCACACTTGAGTCCAATCTATAGTGGTTAAGTGGTGAGTTAATGGTTGGGTCAAGTCCAAAGTATAGGGCTAAAATTATTTCTAGTAAGTTAAGTGTTAGGTTTTTGATGTCATATCATTATGTTTGGTGTTTTGTAGAGAGGACAATAGTATATAATGTTTGGTATGAACCATGTGGAGGTATGGGGATATTTGGGTTGAGTTTGGACTAGCTAAGTCAACCGGTAGCTCAATAGGACTAGAGATTATGTCATTAGGATTTACAATAAATAAAAAATGTAAAAGTCTAATTTGTCTTAAAATATAAATTATATTAATTATTAACATTAAAAAAAAATCCAAAAATTCTGGGAGCTTACAAATTCGGAAGAAGATAGGGAATATGATTAGTCACGATCAAGGGTTTATGATCGAAAGGAATTTCATAAATAATACATAAACTAATTTGGAAAACAATTTATAATATTAAGACTATATATTTTATTAGTTAAAATAAACTTAGATAAATACTTGAAAATTGAGAAAATTACTAAAACTCCAATTTTAAAATACATATAGGGCCAAGCTCAAAACTATATTTGTTATAGTCAAAATATTTAGATAGATAAATGAAAATCTCAAAACATTTTAGGGCTAAACTGAATTTGTCAAAATATAATAAATTTTAGGGTAAAACTAAATTTTAAAATAACATAAAATATTACTCATATATATATATATATATATATATATATATATATATATATATATATATATATATATATATATATATATATGAATATTGATGTTATTATATTAATTTTTGCCATTAATATTAATATTTTTATCATTATTCTAACAGTTTTGATATATATATATATATATATATATATATATTATATATATATATATATATATATATATATATATATATATATATATATAATAATAATAATAATAATAAAAATATAATATACTAGTACACATGTATATAGAAACTTACTAATCACAATTTAACATAACAATCAAAACGTATAATGTCATATTGAGTTATATTAATGAAATATTTAACTATTACTCTCCATTTTAGAAGTAAATAATATATTATATAGAAGAATAATGCTATTTGTACCTCCAAATTGTACCTCCAAGCTGTCCCTCCTTACGTGGCAGCTGACGTGATATGTTGATGTGGCAGCTGATGTGGCAAATTTTAAATTAAAATTAAAATTAACATTAAAATTAATATTAAAATTAACAAAAAATTGTACGGTAAGCATTAAACTTTTAATTTATTCGTAAAAGGAATTAAATTTACGAAAATTACAATTTGAGCATCGTTACGCCATAAAATAGGGCATCAAAATTTTTACGCCCTATATTTGGGCATTAGAAATAAAGTAATGAAAGTAAATTGGCTATTAGAATGAATTAAATTAAAGTAATGAATTAAATGGTTAATTATGTATGGATTAGAATGAATTAAACGGGATTAGGAGGTAAAATAGGCGCCCAAAAAATGGGCATTGTTTTCATGCAACAAAATGGCCGCCCATCTTTGGGGCGTTTATTTTTTTTGTACGCCCACTTTTTGGGCGTATATATATATATTTATATATATATATATATATATATATATATATATATATATATTGGCAACGGCTAATTTTTACAACGGCTATGCAACGTATATATTTACCAAGTATCTATTTTACAACGGCTATTCCAACGGCTAATTTTACATATTGTGTATATATATTTTTCACCCTATAAAAAAAAATTACACGCCCTTCTTTTTGGCGCCAAACAAAATATTACGCCCTTGTTTGGGGCGCCATATATTAGTTCTTGTTTTGGGTTTTAAGCGGGAGTGCTTAAGGAATGTGACCAAGTTAAATAACCGTTCAATATATTGACGCCTTAATTAGGGCGTTTATTTTTTTTTATGCCCTATTTTAAGGCGCGACGATGCCCTCCTTATAATTTCCCCATACTTCGTGTCTTTTACGTAATTGTTTTAAACTTTTATGCTTCTGATGAAATTTTCTGTAAAATTAATGTTAACATTAATATTAACATTAAAATTAATATTATCTTTAAAATTAACAATAATATTAGTATTAATATTAATTAATATTAACATTAACATTAACATTAACATTAATTAATATTAACATTAAATTAATATGGACAAATTTGGATAATTAACTTTTTGGGTTAAAATTTGTCATGTCATCGGTCATGTCAGATGGCACATAATATTATTTAACATGTCTTGTCAGCTGCCACATAAAGAGAAATATATTGGAGGGACAATTTGGAGGTTCAAATAGTATTACTCTATATAGAAAGTCAACAAAACACAGAAAAATCGAGGATGGAGATGTGTGTGCCAACGAGTGGGATTATTTAGGAAGTGAAGCAAAAGTAAGGAGAGAGAAGGTCAGATAGGGAAAGAGCAAGCAGAGACGAACGAGGAAGAATTAGAAGAAGGGAGGAGGGACAGAGAGTACAAAGAGAGCCAAAGAAAGAACGAGGGAGAGAGATGAGGAGCGCTCACCAGCTTCTGGGCTGCTCGGCCACGGTGTGCCGGGAGTGGAGCGAGCCTGATCGTGGTGGCTCGCGGGAAGGCTGCACCGGCGGTATATAGATAAGAAGGTCAGCCGGCATCGGGTCGCCACGGGTTCTATAGCGGCCAAAAATTGAGGCTAGCCGGGTCGAGGTCAAGGAAGGCACTGGAGGAGGACGTGGTATTCGACGAGGCTGAGGGATGTCGACGACGGCAAAGATCCGGACTAGGCAGCGTCGCACAGACAAGCAAGGGAGGCGTCGTGTTGTGGCGAGCGAGCGCGACGGTGGTCAGCTTATTGGCTAGGTACGTGGTGGTGGTAGTTATTATTTGGGGCGTGGTGGTGTATGTGGTGTCAAGAAGGAAAAGGTGGATTGATGAGGGCGGTCCTGGTGGTTTGGTCGGGTTGGTCCGACGAGCTGGAGCTGTCGGGTGCAGGGGACTCAGGTTGGTTCGGCCTCTAGAGAGGAGGCAGCTGTGGTCGTCGGGTTTGTGTTAGGACCGTAGGCACAGAGGCGGACAGGCAAAGATGGGCACGGCTGGAGATTATTGTTAGGATGGTGCGGTGGGTTTGCCTGGGTGGCCGGATCTAGGGGTTGGCGGCGGTGCCGCAACGACTTGGGGTCGAGGTGATGGGGATGCTGGTGATTGCGGCGTAGAAGGTTCGGCCATCGGATGGTCAGGGATTGGTCAGATTAGGGTTAGGGCTTTGTCACCATGTCTGGGATTGTCAGACACGGGTGTGTCCCCCATGACACAATGGATGAATGTCCGGGGTATTTGACACGGAGGGGGAAAACTGTAAATATAAAAGAAAAAATGGTGGAAAGGAATTGGGCGGACACGATGCACGACACCATAGATGAGCATGGATGAAGTTTGTAGTTGATGGGCTTTAGAAAAAGGCTTGGAAAAATGAGGAGAAATGTCTCCTTAAATAGGAGGTGGAACTCCTAATCCAATAAGACGTAGAATTTCTATTAGATAGATCCTCCACTTTAATTTAAAACAAATAAACTATTTAAAACAAGTTTAATCTAATCCAATCCTATAGTGATTACACATATTAATTTAAACTAGTATTTAATATTATTCGATAATTGAAATCGTACAAATTAAATCTATTTAATTAAATGATCAACATAATAGTTTTAAATAATATTTAGTATTTATCAAAATAATTTAAATTACATATTTTAACCAAAGAAATAAATAATTTAAAATACATTTTTATTATACAAATTATATTTAACAAATCTTTCTACTAAAATAAAATATTCATGTTTTTCCAAAATCTCTTTGAAGCCAATGTTTAGAAAGTCCAAAAATTAAAAACCAACTTCTTTTGAAATTCATAACAAAAATCCAAAATATTATTTAATACACGCCTCCTTCATGCCGTGCTCTGCACATATCTTCCCATTTGGTAGCAAGAATACCTCTGTGCCAGACGAAATTAGCAAAAAATTTCCCCATTTTTTGGATAATTGAGGACATGATCCACTACAAAAATTTGTCAGATTAGCGACGTTCCAAAACGTCGCTAATCTCGGCCAAAACATCGCTAAACTAAATTAGCGACGTTTTCAGCGACGTTTAATAAACGACAAAAAAAAGCATATCGCTAATCGAGAAAATGTCGCAAAACGTCGCTATGGCGACGTTAGGTAGCGACGCTCATAACGTCGCTAAATAGCGACGTTATTTGCGACGTTTTCTTGTGGTAGCCGATTAGCGACACATTAGCGACGTCTTTACGACGATGTGGTGGCATCATATTGTTTGCCACGTCAACAATTTAGCGACATTTTTAGCGACGTTTATATTCGTCGCTAACAGTTAGCGACGAATGTAAACGTCGCTAAAAACGTCGCTAAATTAAAAAAAATAAAAAAAGAATCAAGAATGCAAATGTACAATCCAAAATACAGAATCCAATCCAATAATCCAAAATACAGAATCTAATCCCTGGGTTCGCCAACCCCTTCGGTGGAACACTCAACACCGGCACGCACAATACAATCCAGAATAGACCAAAAATAATTGAACATCTCCTCAAGCCTCTCGGAACATCACAATATGCATCACACATCACACAAACAAATATACATCACAATATGCATCACACATCACACAAACCAATATACTTCACACACCAAAAAACAAATATCCATCACAATAGCCAAAGGAGATATATCCATCAAAACAAATATCCATCACAATATCCAGTGGAGATATATCTATCAAAACAAATCCAGTCAATATATGTATCTACTATCGTCTATGCTGGGGCAGATAGAACTCCCTCAGCCAGCGCACATAAGTAGGATCCGCGCCAGCCAGATCAATATCCAGAGGAGATGGATGACTGGAACTTCCGGTAGAACTGCCCTGTGGTTCTACCTCCTCCTTCACAGCTCCCTCGGCTTTAGGAATTACTTCTAGAGCAGCTCTCTCGGTGGAACTGCCCTCTGGTGCCACCTCCTCTTTCACAGCCATCTGTGCCTCCCTCAAGTGAGATCCTCGGGTCTTAGGTGCCATCTGTGATAACGGGTGCCATCTCGTTTGAGTACATTTTCGAAAGCAGATAAAATACAAAAAATTCAATTTTTTGCCAAGTGTGAAAATGGATGGCTCAGAACACAACCCAAAATTTATTCTAGCATACATTATGTGAATCATCTATGTTCTGTACATATGGTGTAGTATATGTTCTTATCGTATCTAGTATATGAAGAATGTAACAGAATCAAGATAAAATCACATAATGTAATACTAAGACATCATCTACTACTATATAAGATATAGTGATAGGTTATCATATCATCATTGTCGAGGGATGAGGGTCGAAGGACAGTCAACTTTATCTACGGCTACATAGTTTCTATCTCGCCAGTCGAATGGCTGCAGGAAATATGTCCTGATCACAATGTCGTACCGTAGATTAATACAAATAGAGCTGGAGCTGGAGCCAAAATACAGAATCCAAAATACAAAATACAGAATCCAATCCCTGGGTTCGCCGAAAATATAAAAAACAAAGATTGACACACAGTACTAATTCATATGTGTTTTAAGTGTGAGAACGGATGTCTCAGAACACAGCCCAAAATTCATTCTAGCATACATTAGTGTGAATCATCTATGTTGTGTACATATAGTGTAGTATATGTTCTTATCGAATGTAGTATTTGAAGGATATAACAGAATCAAGATGAACCCACATAATGTAATACTAAGACATTATCTACTACTAAAAGATATACTGATAGGTTATCGTATCATCATTGTTGAGGGATGAGGGTCGGAGGACAGTCAAGTTCATCTACGGTTACATAGTTACATGAGCTAGTCGTCGCGAAACGTCGCTATGACGTCGCTAATAGCGACTAATTTAGCGACGTTAGTATTAACGTCGCTAAATTCTAATTATATTCCCCCCACCAATTTATTTTCCTCCATTTTACTCTCTCACTCTGTCACGACCCGCACCCATTTTTTTTTAAAACGGATACGAGACGTGTCCAAGCCAGCCTACGTCGCAGTGTCGGCGGTAGAACGCTGTCACGGCCATGAAGATCAAAATCACAAACAATACTCATTCACAAATTAATTTAATTTACAATGATTACAAGTTTTACATTTGTAGAATAATATAAACTTGTACAAATAAATGAATGACTACAACTCAACTATCTAGCTAGTCTCTAGGCCTTTGTCTGCAAGTATTTTCGTCACTCCCCAAGCTAAGTGAATCCACGGCTAACCTGAAAATGTTGGTTTCCAGTCAGGAATGGAACGAGCACAATCCACTGAATGCAATCTCAATAAAGAAAATGACTATAAAATAAAGGTTAGACATCAATCATGAGTTTTGAAAATAACAGTAAAGCCGTAAGAAGAATCAATAGTAATAAATAGACCAATATACTTTCCACCGTTAGAAGTACCTTTGACATGTGATCGGTCTGGGGTGCTACACCGCACGGTCTACGATATCTACTTGCAGAATGTAAACACTGTCTACGATGTCTACTGCATAAAATAAATAATGTCTACGATGTCTACTGCATAAAATAAACAATGTCTACGATGTCTACTGCATAAAATAAACAATGTCTACGAGGTCTACTGCATAAAAATAAATAATGTCTACGAGATCTACAATGTCTACGATATCTACAATGTCTACGATATCTACAATGTCTACGATATCTACAATGTCTACGATATCTACAATGTCTACGGTCTGATCACACATCCTTGGTACTTCTCATTCCTGACTCAATAATTTATAATAGAGTATAAAAATCACATAACCAATGACTAATCAATGAAATATAGTAAAGATCAATATCGAAATGCAAATAATAAACTGTACTCGCCTGTGGTCCTGTGCTGGTGAAACCGATGATCCAAATCACTCAACATGCCACAATAGTCAAAACCCGTACAACAGTCCCCGAAAGCTGAAATAGACAATACCAATGATCTCAGAATAGTCCAATTAGCTAGGATTTCCTGTCCTTAAGTCCAATTCTGGACACAGGGGCAAAACGATAATTTCGGGCCAAAACGGTGTCCGCCGTTGGACCCGCTTTGCACCGAAAAGCGTGCCAGAGTCAACGGTCTCTAAAGTCATCAAACTATATGTTTATGGATTCAGTTTTCTGATACGAACCCAACCGTATGTCCAGAGTTGGATTCCGGCGGGCCGTGCACAAAATCACCCGTTGAGTGGGACCGTGGGGCCTACAAAACGATAATTTTATCAACCGTCTCAGAATTGGACCAAACTTGGCATGCAGGTCCAGAAAAATAATACGGTCCCAATGGCGCAAGTTTCGTCACGAGGTAACGAACATGCATGAAGTAGTTGATGTTTCATTGAACTATGTGCAACTAAAAAGCTAAATATATCTAAAGAGAAAAGGAAAAGATTCTCTTTCTTATACTATTTCTTAAGGTCTTATATGCAAAGTGCATATCTAAACTAAAGGCTATTCGATAGGGTCAGAATACTACAGGAAACCTTCACTTGAACATTGTTTATGTATTATTATTTGCTTACAAAGAACCATTATGTTCTCTTCCTCACGAGAATAGCAAATATTATTATTGTTATTTTTTTTTGGACAAAGAATAGGATTAACTAGATTCCATGCAAATGTTTTCAAAGTAAGGCAATATATGAGAGAAAGTAGTACCATCTGTCATCACTGCGTTGAAGCAGTATGAAGAGGAAGAAGAACGACAACAGCAGCACCAAGTCCGACGTTCCCCGAGCAAAGACCTCAACCTCATACCCCACCCTTCTAAAAGAATGGTTGCTCCGCCATCGGTGGAGGAAGAAGGCTGGAAGATCGGACTCACGCACACGTCGATGGTGAAGTTCCTCGAGGAAGAGTTTCTCCTGCTTGGAGTAGCTAATTTTTCCGACAGAGGAGCATGATGTCGGAGTAACAATGGTCGGTGCATGCGGCTTTCATCGGGATTACTATGGCATCAAGAACGGTCGACGAGGTCGAGCTCGATGAGGTGGACTGCCCGGTACGGTGCTGCGGTCGCTCGAACACAGACTCGTGCGTGGAAATATTGCCGACGGAAGCAGTTTGCTGCTGTGGGAAGGCCGCGCAGTGATCTGTCCTGGCGGTCGATTGTGTAGGCCGAGCGGCAAGTCGTCGGGTCGGTTGGATTGACGGCTACGACATGTACGACGAGGAATCCTCGGCTGCGGGATCGAGCTATCGGCGCACAGGTTGGTTTGCGTTTAGGGTTTTATTTTCTCGATCTCGTTTCTCCATCGCATGTACATATATATATGCGATCGGGTCTGTTTTAGCTGATTAGCATGGAAAGGCTCGGGATTTCCGGATCTCCTGTGCGTTTCTCTCGAGTGGGCCCATGGGTCAGGCCGGATCTGTTGGGGTCTCGGCTGGGATGGCCGGGCTGGGTTTTAGGTTTGACGAGTTCTCGATGGTATATATATACTCTGAGTATATATGTTCAGTTATGGGCTGTTCCGCTCGGGTAAGGGGACTCACTGTGTTCAGGGAAAAGTAAGGCTCGGGTTTAACCCTGAGCTGCTGTACGGATCAGTCGGGGTTGAGGAGTCCCACTAGCTGGGTGTTGTTGGAGTAGTTGTGGGGGTGGGCCGGCTTTGGTTAACAACTGCTGTTCCTTTCTATCTCTATTCAGCAACAATATTTATTGGTAAAGTCATATTTAAGTGACTCTGTACTGGAACATGCCCAAACGACAGATACAAATTGCCAAAAGGCCGATAACACTTTCTAATTTGATGTATTAAGATATAAAGATACATGGAGTAATAATTGAAGTTCATGCTTTGAAGTTGCCACTCCAAAACCATCCATGTCCATGTCATAAATGAATAAATAAGTAGAGCAGTGGACTACTAATACTTCATGAATCTAAAAGTTCTTGTGCATCTACTTGGCAACTGCATGACATTAAACCCATTAGAATCATAATAATAACAGAGGCCACCACCATTTGCACTTGTTGCTTTAGCCAGTGGTACCAGTCATATTTGCGAGGGCCGAGTGTTTGTTGTGTACATATTTTCTTTCCTTTATTATTATCTCCATACATATATATGTATATATATATAAATACATACACATACATATATTTATCCTTTTGGTAAAGAATAAATTTAATAATAACTAATGAAAATAAATTGTTTATTCTCAACATACACAATAATAATATCAATATTATATAACCTCAACAAAATAATAACAAAAATTAATAATCCAATAATTAATTATTTATAAACTCTAAAATCCCCATTTAAATAAAATATATAATAGTAAAATATTTCAAAATTTTCGGGAAGGGGAGTTACAAATCTACCCACCTTAAAAATAATTTCGTCCTCGAAATTCCAATTCATACTATTCCTTAAAAATTCCAAGTCTACTATTTTATCAATCTCCTCAATTTTAATTCCTAAAATAGTTCATAACCTTCTTTAGTCATTTCATCAATCCGAATGCTTGAAGACTTCTACCCACCTTTGGTCACACTACTCCTCAAAACACGGTCAGTAAAGTCTTATAATCTTTTCACTAGTTACTAGCAATTCTACCAACCGATATCTAGGGTGTATGGCATCTATAATCTCTCATATCTATAACAACCAAATATTCAATAGTCAAGCAATATTACACTATAACTTAAGCATTTCGGATGAATTCTAGCCAGCACGATTATTCGTCACCCCGAAATAGGGAGGGACGAGAATCAAGGGTACAGGAAGGTAAGGGAGAATAATCGAGAATGATTTCAAATAGTTCAGTTCTATAGCCCAAATATGGTGGTATGCATGGGTGGTGTTACCGGATCTTAATGGGTTCCTTAATTGGATGTCAATTGTTGGTTATATGAACCTGGGATTTCAATCTATATGGACTGGACAAGGCCCCAATGATAAAACTGTTTCTATTAGGTTAGGGTACCCTAGAATAGGTTTCTATCCAAGGGGTTGAGCTAGTTGCCCGTCAGATGGGTTAGCTAGGTTCATAAAGCCCAAAGATACACTTACTGAGACTTTTGTGTTTAAGTATCACATGAGGCCTCTATTGGGTGGCACTCTAGTGGCATGTGCATAGTGGGATTCGAGTAGATCACAACCATATATTGGGTTGAAAGAATTGGGTCGGGGTTGAGGTTCTAATAAGAGTCGAAAAGTATACCGGTATTATGGTAAGGGTTAAAGCTAGTCCTTTTTACCTGTAGGTCGTACCATAAAAATAGAGTACAAGGGGACGGATTTGAGTGGGACATGATATACCTAAGTGAAGGCGGACTCGTCTAGATCTTGCATATGAAATCTGTTGGAAGGTAACAGTTGGTCTCGTGCTCCGAATAGTAATGACACGGTCGGGGACACAAAATGATCTAAATGGAAAGTGGGAGTCCATGGGGCACTATTTGTCATCCTAATGGAAATTATTTTAATCACTAGGTAATCCTTGTTTATTCCAAACTTTAGGAAGCTTACAGTCTACCCACCTTAGAAGCTAAGTCATGGTCTTAGGAATAATGAGGTCAGAAGAATTTTCAAAGTCCGGTATCGTACCTCGACCCTTGGTAATAAATAATAAGGTACGGCGCAATGGAATACGGTAGATATAAGTCAAGTCAAGAATCGTTCCTTAATAAATAGAAAACGAGTGTGTACGATGACACCTGGTCGACAGAATAGAATGACCTACTCGTCCGCCGTATACGAGAGTTTCCGATGGGGTGACCAACTCCAAGGCACAACATAAGAAAAGATTTCTAACAACTGAGTCAAGAAATTCTATTTGTGTCAAACTTGCCAAACTATGGTCACAAGAGTTGTAGTGATCAGGTATTGCTGTTGATAACTGGTAGGTCATAGTGTGACAGGGTATTTAAGCTATGGTATTGGCTAAGCTAGTGACTGTGGTGTTCTCACACTAGTTAGGTCTTAATAATATAACTAGAGTAATATTTGTTGGAAACCAATCTCGGGATGAGTGTCACGGTAAATGATTACCCTATTGTCCACTCATCTCATGTCTAACTGTGGCTTCGATCGAGGAAGGGTTGGTTCAAGGCTTAAGGGTTGCTAGTTAAGGCGAGCTTCCAGCAAATAATTAGAGACTCTCAACATTTGGTTCCTTGAGAATAGGTAGTCTCCTAGGTTGGCGTTCTGACTAAGCGTAAAACCCCTAATCATTCTCAAATTCAGATGGCTCGAAAGTCTCAATGGTAGTTTGAGGGTCGATGGAAGAACGAGTAACTCAATCACATGACTAGCCGATGGTAGCTATGCTTGTGTATACCACTACCATAGCCATGGGAATACTCTGTACTATCACGAGCTTTTGTCTTTCCAAATCGATGAAAGACAAACAATAAAGAATTCAAGGGAGATGTTACTGAATACAATTCGTGATTCAAGGGCGAACATATAATTCAAGAGGAATTGTCAATACAGTCGTGGATGAGATCCTAGATGCATCTACATCTCAATCTACGTAGGTTAATAAGTGGGAGAGCGAACCGAGTGCACTACGGTTGATCAGACCGTAATACATCGATTCTGATTTGACAATATGATAGCAGGCGTCCCCACTAAACATGTGTCTTGAATCAAGCTCGATAAAAGAGTAAGCTTGCAAAAACTAGGCTGTAATAGCAGCATTGGTCAAGTGGTTCAAAATATAATCATGTAAGATTTGAAATGAGGCACAAATGGTTCAAATTTTGAGATAATCAAAACCTTTCCTGGTGTCATTGCTTATACAGTCTTCCTACTATCTTCTGATCCACAAGGACTTGGTTGACTAATGGGTTATGGTCATTCTAAATTCTATATTTTAGGTAACCCTATTAGTGTTAGTCGATAACCTCGTCAATAGGTCACAAGGATCACGGAATGCTAGATCGGGAGACTGCTATCCAACTTACAAACTTCCACCATTATTGGCTTCGGATCTTATAGAACACACAGGGCACTGTCTTATCCTTTATAGTACCCTAAACTTGTATTCACGCCTGAAATTATTTCACCGAGGACTACGCCTCGCCCGTATACTCGGGCTGTGGTAAACCCTTGGTTTCGTAACTCAAATATGATACGAAGTCAGACACTTCTTAACCCTATCCAATATTGACTCAAGGGTAACGGCGATCAAATAGAGGACCACTAGCCATAGTTTTGGCAATATCCCATCACCTATATTTTTTTAACTAATTCCAACTCTAGGGATCGTGCCTCGCCAGTGCGCTGCTGGCTGCAGTGTATCCATAGTCTCCGTAATGCAAATAATTGGCGACAGTGCGCTGCTGTCCTGCCATTACGAGTTAATCAACATTCCCTTAACTAGGTATGTAAGAAAAACTCATGAACTTCTAGAGATTCAAACAAGCCGACTATGTAGTAAGGCATAAATATTTGTCCTATCAGTCACAATCTGTAAAAGATTGAACAGAGAGAAAATAACTGAAGAAAAAGGAATACAAACATTCTAGTACCTACTCTATGTGTATTCAAACCTTTTGAGGAAAACTTTTGAATCGAAACTAACTTGAGGTTCATCTATGGATATCATAAAATAATAACTCTTAGGGCAAAAATAGGAACTAATTAGATAATTTGGACTAAGATATGATGATGATATCTAAAGAGGCAACGAGAAGGAATTGAATAATTTATCTAGGTGAGATCATCAATTCCAGGAAACTCTGCCGCTCCAAGTGAATAATCTATCCACATTGGACCATATCTTCCAATCAAGAGGCAGTAGTGTACCTATCGGGATTTGACAACTATCAAAATTAATAACCCTCATCCTAAATTGCATGGCCTAAACTACCCATCGGTAAATTCGTATAGGGGACATCCTAGCTCTAGTCATTCACTTAAATTAAATTAATCATAATTCGCGAATGAGCATTTTCTTGTCGCAGGCTCGCAATAGTACAACTGACTTAAGTACTATCACGAGTTCGCATGATTTGCAAAGACCGACCTACATGGGCCACCACAAAAACTTGTCACGACCCGCACCCGTTTTTTTTAAAACGGATACGAGACGTGTCCAAGCCAGCCTACGCCGCAGTGTCGGCGGTAGAACGCTGTCACGGCCATGAAGATCAAAATCACAAACAATACTCATTCACAAATTAATTTAATTTACAATGATTACAAGTTTTACATTTGTAGAATAATATAAACTTGTACAAATAAATGAATGACTACAACTCAACTATCTAGCTAGTCTCTAGGCCTTTGTCTGCAAGTATTTCCGTCACTCCCCAAGCTAAGTGAATCCACGGCTAACCTGAAAATATTGGTTTCCAGTCAGGAATGGAACGAGCACAATCCACTGAATACAATCTCAATAAAGAAAATGACTATAAAACAAAGGTTAGACATCAATCATGAGTTTTGAAAATAACAGTAAAGCCGTAAGAAGAATCAATAGTAATAAATAGACCAATATACTTTCCACCGTTAGAAGTACCTTTGACATGTGATCGGTCTGGGGTGCTACACCGTACGGTCTACGATATCTACTTGCAGAATATAAACACTGTCTACGATGTCTACTGCATAAAATAAACAATGTCTACGATGTCTACTGCATAAAATAAACAATGTCTACGATGTCTACTGCATAAAATAAACAATGTCTACGAGGTCTACTGCATAAAAATAAATAATGTCTACGAGATCTACAATGTCTACGATATCTACAATGTCTACGATATCTACAATGTCTACGATATCTACAATGTCTACGATATCTACAATATCTACGGTCTGATCACACATCCTTGGTACTTCTCATTCTCGACTCAATAATTTATAATAGAGTATAAAAATCACATAACCAATGACTAATCAATGAAATATAGTAAAGATTAATATCGAAATGCAAACAATAAACTGTACTCGCCTGTGGTCCTGTGCTGGTGAAACCGATGATCCAAATCACTCAACATGCCACAATAGTCAAAACCCGTACAACAGTCCCCGAAAGCTGAAATAGACAATACCAATGATCTCAGAATAGTCCAATTAGCTAGGATTGCCTGTCCTTAAGTCCAATTCTGGACACAGGGGCAAAACGATAATTTTGGGCCAAAACGGTGTCCGCCGTTGGACCCGCTTTGCACCGAAAAGCGTACCAGAGTCAACGGTCTCTAAAGTCATCAAACTATATGTTTATGGATCCAGTTTTCTGATACGAACCCAACCGTATGTCCAGAGTTGGATTCCGGCGGGCCGTGCACAAAATCACCCGTTGAGTGGGACCGTGGGGCCTACAAAACGATGATTTTATCAACCGTCTCAGAATTGGACCAAACTTGGCATGCAGGTCCAGAAAAATAATACGGTCCCAATGGCGCAAGTTTCGTCACGAGGTAACGAACATGCATGAAGTAGTTGATGTTTCATTGAACTATGTGCAACTAAAAAGCTAAATATATCTAAAGAGAAAAGGAAAAGATTCTCTTTCTTATACTATTTCTTAAGGTCTTATATGCAAAGTGCATATCTAAACTAAAGGCTATTCGATAGGGTCAGAATACTACAGGAAACCTTCACTTGAACATTGTTTATGTATTATTATTTGCTTACAAAGAACCATTATGTTCTCTTCCTCACGAGAATAGCAAATATTATTATTGTTATTTTTTTTAGACAAAGAATGGGATTAACTAGATTCCATGCAAATGTTTTCAAAGTAAGGCAATATATGAGAGAAAGTAGTACCATCTGTCATCACTGCGTTGAAGCAGTATGAAGAGGAAGAAGAACGACAACAGCAGCACCAAGTCCGACGTTCCCCGAGCAACGACCTCAACCTCATACCCCACCCTTCTAAAAGAATGGTTGCCCCGCCATCGGTGGAGGAAGAAGGCTGGAAGATCGGACTCACGCACACGTCGATGGTGAAGTTCCTCGAGGAAGAGTTTCTCCTGCTTGGAGTAGCTAATTTTTCCGACAGAGGAGCATGATGTCGGAGTAACAATGGTCGGTGCATGCGGCTTTCATCGGGATTACTATGGCATCAAGAACGGTCGACGAGGTCGAGCTCGATGAGGTGGACTGTCCGGTACGGTGCTGCGGTCGCTCGAACACAGACTCGCGCGTGGAAATATTGCCGACGGAAGCAGTTTGCTGCTGTGGGAAGGCCGCGCAGTGATCTGTCCTGGCGGTCGATTGTGTAGGCCGAGCGGCAAGTCGTCGGGTCGGTTGGATTGACGGCTACGACATGTACGACGAGGAATCCTCGGCTGCGGGATCGAGCTATCGGCGCACAGGTTGGTTTGCGTTTAGGGTTTTATTTTCTCGATCTCGTTTCTCCATCGCATGTACATATATATATGCGATCGGGTCTGTTTTAGCTGATTAGCATGGAAAGGCTCGGGATTTCCGGATCTCCTGTGCGTTTCTCTCGAGTGGGCCCATGGGCCAGGCCGGATCTGTTGGGGTCTCGGCTGGGATGGCCGGGCTGGGTTTTAGGTTTGACGAGTTCTCGATGGTATATATATACTCTGAGTATATATGTTCGGTTATGGGCTGTTCCGCTCGGGTAAGGGGACTCACTGTGTTCAGGGAAAAGTAAGGCTCGGGTTTAACCCTGAGCTGCTGTACGGATCAGTCGGGGTTGAGGAGTCCCACTGGCTGGGTGTTGTTGGAGTAGTTGTGGGGGTGGGCCGGCTTTGGTTAACAACTGCTGTTCCTTTCTATCTTTATTCAGCAACAATATTTATTGGTAAAGTCATATTTAAGTGACTCTGTACTGGAACATGCCCAAACGACAGATACAAATTGCCAAAAGGCCGATAACACTTTCTAATTTGATGTATTAAGATATAAAGATACATGGAATAATAATTGAAGTTCATGCTTTGAAGTTGCCACTCCAAAACCATCCATGTCCATGTCATAAATGAATAAATAAGTAGAGCAGTGGACTACTAATACTTCATGAATCTAAAAGTTCTTGTGCATCTACTTGGCAACTGCATGACATTAAACCCATTAGAATCATAATAATAACAGAGGCCACCACCATTTGCACTTGTTGCTTTAGCCAGTGGTACCAGTCATATTTGCGAGGGCCGAGTGTTTGTTGTGTACATATTTTCTTTCCTTCATTATTATCTCCATACATATATATGTATATATATATAAATACATACACATACATATATTTATCCTTTTGGTAAAGAATAAATTTAATAATAACTAATGAAAATAAATTGTTTATTCTCAACATACACAATAATAATATCAATATTATATAACCTCAACAAAATAATAACAAAATTAATAATCCAATAATTAATTATTTATAAACTCTAAAATCCCCATTTAAATAAAATATATAATAGTAAAATATTTCAAAATTTTCGGGAAGGGGAGTTACAAATCTACCCACCTTAAAAATAATTTCGCCCTCGAAATTCCAATTCATACTATTCCTTAAAAATTCCAAGTCTACTATTTTATCAATCTCCTCAATTTTAATTCCTAAAATAGTTCATAACCTTCTTTAGTCATTTCATCAATCCGAATGCTTGAAGACTTCTACCCACCTTTGGTCACACTACTCCTCAAAACACGGTCAGTAAAGTCTTATAATCTTTTCACTAGTTACTAGCAATTCTACCAACCGATATCTAGGGTGTATGGCATCTATAATCTCTCATATCTATAACAACCAAATATTCAATAGTCAAGCAATATTACACTATAACTTAAGCATTTCAGATGAATTCTAGCCAGCACGATTATTCGTCACCCCGAAATAGGGAGGGACGAGAATCAAGGGTACAGGAAGGCAAGGGAGAATAATCGAGAATGATTTCAAATAGTTCAGTTCTATAGCCCAAATATGGTGGTATGCATGGGTGGTGTTACCGGATCTTAATGGGTTCCTTAATTGGATGTCAATTGTTGGTTATATGAACCTGGGATTTCAATCTATATGGACTGGACAAGGCCCCAATGATAAAACTGTTTCTATTAGGTTAGGGTACCCTAGAATAGGTTTCTATCCAAGGGGTTGAGCTAGTTGCCCGTCAGATTGGTTAGCTAGGTTCATAAAGCCCAAAGATACACTTACTGAGACTTTTGTGTTTAAGTATCACATGAGGCCTCTATTGGGTGGCACTCTAGTGGCATGTGCATAGTGGGATTCGAGTAGATCACAACCATATATTGGGTTGAAAGAATTGGGTCGGGGTTGAGGTTCTAATAAGAGTCGAAAAGTATACCGGTATTATGGTAAGGGTTAAAGCTAGTCCTTTTTACCTGTAGGTCGTACCATAAAAATAGAGTACAAGGGGACGGATTTGAGTGGGACATGATATACCTAAGTGAAGGCGGACTCGTCTAGATCTTGCATATGAAATCTGTTAGAAGGTAACAGTTGGTCTCGTGCTCCGAATAGTAATGACACGGTCGGGGACACAAAATGATCTAAATGGAAAGTGGGAGTCCATGGGGCACTATTTGTCATCCTAATGGAAATTATTTTAATCACTAGGTAATCCTTGTTTATTCCAAACTTTAGGAAGCTTACAGTCTACCCACCTTAGAAGCTAAGTCATGGTCTTAGGAATAATGAGGTCAGAAGAATTTCAAAGTCCGGTATCGTACCTCGACCCTTGGTAATAAATAATAAGGTACGGTGCAACGGAATACGGTAGATATAAGTCAAGTCAAGAATCGTTCCTTAATAAATAGAAAACGAGTGTGTACGATGACACCTGGTCGACAGAATAGAATGACCTACTCGTCCGCCGTATACGAGAGTTTCCGATGGGGTGACCAACTCCAAGGCACAACATAAGAAAAGATTTCTAACAACTGAGTCAAGAAATTCTATTTGTGTCAAACTTGCCAAACTATGGTCACAAGAGTTGTAGTGATCAGGTATTGCTGTTGATAACTGGTAGGTCATAGTGTGACAGGGTATTTAAGCTATGGTATTGGCTAAGCTAGTGACTGTGGTGTTCTCACACTAGTTAGGTCTTAATAATATAACTAGAGTAATATTTATTGGAAACCAATCTCGGGATGAGTGTCACGGTAAATGATTACCCTATTATCCACTCATCTCATGTCTAACTGTGGCTTCGATCGAGGAAGGGTTGGTTCAAGGCTTAAGGGTTGCTAGTTAAGGCGAGCTTCCAGCAAATAATTAGAGACTCTCAACATTTGGTTCCTTGAGAATAGGTAGTCTCCTAGGTTGGCGTTCTGACTAAGGGTGAAACCCCTAATCATTCTCAAATTCAGATGGCTCGAAAGTCTCAATGGTAGTTTGAGGGTCGATGGAAGAACGAGTAACTCAATCACATGACTAGCCGATGGTAGCTATGCTTGTGTATACCACTACCATAGCCATGGGAATACTCTGTACTATCACGAGCTTTTGTCTTTCCAAATCGATGAAAGACAAACAATAAAGAATTCAAGGGAGATGTTACTGAATACAATTCGTGATTCAAGGGCGAACATATAATTCAAGAGGAATTGTCAATACAGTCGTGGATGAGATCCTAGATGCATCTACATCTCAATCTACGTAGGTTAATAAGTGGGAGAGCGAACCGAGTGCACTACGGTTGATCAGACCGTAATACATCGATTCTGATTTGACAATATGATAGCAGGCGTCCCCACTAAACATGTGTCTTGAATCAAGCTCGATAAAAGAGTAAGCTTGCAAAAACTAGGCTGTAATAGCAGCATTGGTCAAGTGGTTCAAAATATAATCATGTAAGATTTGAAATGAGACACAAATGGTTCAAATTTTGAGATAATCAAAACCTTTCCTGGTGTCATTGCTTATACAGTCTTCCTACTATCTTCTGATCCACAAGGACTTGGTTGACTAATGGGTTATGGTCATTCTAAATTCTATATTTTAGGTAACCCTATTAGTGTTAGTCGATAACCTCGTCAATAGGTCACAAGGATCACGGAATGCTAGATCGGGAGACTGCTATCCAACTTACAAAACTTCCACCATTATTGGCTTCGGATCTTATAGAACACACAGGGCACTGTCTTATCCTTTATAGTACCCTAAACTTGTATTCACGCCTGAAATTATTTCACCGAGGACTACGCCTCGCCCGTATACTCGGGCTGTGGTGAACCCTTGGTTTCGTAACTCAAATATGATACGAAGTCAGACACTTCTTAACCCTATCCAATATTGACTCAAGGGTAACGGCGATCAAATAGAGGACCACTAGCCATAGTTTTGGCAATATCCCATCACCTATATTTTTTTAACTAATTCCAACTCTAGGGATCGTGCCTCGCCAGTGCGCTGCTGGCTGCAGTGTATCCATAGTCTCCGTAATGTAAATAATTGGCGACAGTGCGCTGCTGTCCTGCCATTACGAGTTAATCAACATTCCCTTAACTAGGTATGTAAGAAAAACTCATGAACTTCTAGAGATTCAAACAAGCCGACTATGTAGTAAGGCATAAATATTTGTCCTATCAGTCACAATCTGTAAAAGATTGAACTAGAGAGAAAATAACTGAAGAAAAAGGAATACAAACATTCTAGTACCTACTCTATGTGTATTCAAACCTTTTGAGGAAAACTTTTGAATCGAAACTAACTTGAGGTTCATCTATGGATATCATAAAATAATAACTCTTAGGGCAAAAATAGGAACTAATTAGACAATTTGGACTAAGATATGATGATGATATCTAAAGAGGCAACGAGAAGGAATTGAATAATTTATCTAGGTGAGATCATCAATTCCAGGAAACTCTGCCGCTCCAAGTGAATAATCTATCCACATTGGACCATATCTTCCAATCAAGAGGCAGTAGTGTACCTATCGGGATTTGACAACTATCAAAATTAATAACCCTCATCCTAAATTGCATGGCCTAAACTACCCATCGGTAAATTCGTATAGGGGACATCCTAGCTCTAGTCATTCACTTAAATTAAATTAATCATAATTCGCGAATGAGCATTTTCTTGTCGCAGGCTCGCAATAGTACAACTGACTTAAGTACTATCACGAGTTCGCATGATTTGCAAAGACCGACCTACATGGGCCACCACAAAAACTTGTCACGACCCGCACCCGTTTTTTTTAAAACGGATACGAGACGTGTCCAAGCCAGCCTACGCCGCAGTGTCAGGCGATAGAACGCTGTCACGGCCATGAAGAGCAAAATCACAAACAATACTCATTCACAAATTAATTTAATTTACAATGATTACAAGTTTTACATTTGTAGAATAATATAAACTTGTACAAATAAATGAATGACTACAACTCAACTATCTAGCTAGTCTCTAGGCCTTTGTCTGCAAGTATTTCCGTCACTCCCCAAGCTAAGTGAATCCACGGCTAACCTGAAAATGTTGGTTTTCAGTCAGGAATGGAACGAGCACAATCCACTGAATGCAATCTCAATAAAGAAAATGACTATAAACAAAGGTTAGACATCAATCATGAGTTTTGAAAATAACAGTAAAGCCGTAAGAAGAATCAATAGTAATAAATAGACCAATATACTTTCCACCGTTAGAAGTACCTTTGACATGTGATCGGTCTGGGGTACTACACCGCACGGTCTACGATATCTACTTGCAGAATATAAACTACTGTCTACGATGTCTACTGCATAAAATAAACAATGTCTACGATGTCTACTGCATAAAATAAACAATGTCTACGATGTCTACTGCATAAAATAAACAATGTCTACGAGGTCTACTGCATAAAAATAAATAATGTCTACGAGATCTACAATGTCTACGATATCTACAATGTCTACGATATCTACAATGTCTACGATATCTACAATGTCTACGATATCTACAATGTCTACGGTCTGATCACACATCCTTGGTACTTCTCATTCCCGACTCAATAATTTATAATAGAGTATAAAAATCACATAACCAATGACTAATCAATGAAATATAGTAAAGATCAATATCGAAATGCAAACAATAAACTGTACTCGCCTGTGGTCCTGTGCTGGTGAAACCGATGATCCAAATCACTCAACATGCCACAATAGTCAAAACCCGTACAACAGTCCCCGAAAGCTGAAATAGACAATACTAATGATCTCAGAATAGTCCAATTAGCTAGGATTGCCTGTCCTTAAGTCCAATTCTGGACACAGGGGCAAAACGGTAATTTTGGGCCAAAACGGTGTCCGCCGTTGGACCCGCTTTGCACCGAAAAGCGTGCCAGAGTCAACGGTCTCTAAAGTCGTCAAACTATATGTTTACGGATCCAGTTTTCCGATACGAATCCCAACCGTATGTCCAGAGTTGGATTTCGGCGGGCCGTGCACAAAATCACCCGTTGAGTGGGACCGTGGGGCCTACAAAACGATGATTTTATCAACCGTCTCAGAATTGGACCAAACTTGGCATGCAGGTCCAGAAAAATAATACGGTCCCAATGGCACAAGTTTCGTCACGAGGTAACGAACATGCATGAAGTAGTTGATGTTTCATTGAACTATGTGCAACTAAAAAGCTAAATATATCTAAAGAGAAAAGGAAAAGATTCTCTTTCTTATACTATTTCTTAAGGTCTTATATGCAAAGTGCATATCTAAACTAAAGGCTATTCGATAGGGTCAGAATACTACAGGAAACCTTCACTTGAACATTGTTTATGTATATTATTTGCTTACAAAGAACCATTATGTTCTCTTCCTCACGAGAATAGCAAATATTATTATTGTTATTTTTTTTTAGACAAAGAATGGGATTAACTAGATTCCATGCAAATGTTTTCAAAGTAAGGCAATATATGAGAGAAAGTAGTACCATCTGTCATCACTGCGTTGAAGCAGTATGAAGAGGAAGAAGAACGACAACAGCAGCACCAAGTCCGACGTTCCCCGAGCAACGACCTCAACCTCATACCCCACCCTTCTAAAAGAATGGTTGCCCCGCCATCGGTGGAGGAAGAAGGCTGGAAGATCGGACTCACGCACACGTCGATGGTGAAGTTCCTCGAGGAAGAGTTTCTCCTGCTTGGAGTAGCTAATTTTTCCGACAGAGGAGCATGATGTCAGGAGTAACAATGGTCGGTGCATGCGGCTTTCATCGGGATTACTATGGCATCAAGAACGGTCGACGAGGTCGAGCTCGATGAGGTGGACTGCCCGGTACGGTGCTGCGGTCGCTCGAACACAGACTCGCGCGTGGAAATATTGCCGACTGGAAGCAGGTTGCTGCTGTGGGAAGGCCGCGCAGTGATCTTTCCTGGCAGGTCGATTGTGTAGGCCGAGCGGCAAGTCGTCGGGTCGGTTGGATTGACGGCTACGACATGTACGACGAGGAATCCTCGGCTGCGGGATCGGGCTATCGGCGCACAGGTTGGTTTGCGTTTAGGGTTTTATTTTCTTGATCTCGTTTCTCCATCGCTTGTACATATATATATGCGATCGGGTCTGTTTTAGCTGATTAGCATGGAAAGGCTCGGGATTTCCGGATCTCCTGTGCGTTTCTCTCGAGTGGGCCCATGGGCCAGGCCGGATCTGTTGGGGTCTCGGCTGGGATGGCCGGGCTGGGTTTTAGGTTTGACGAGTTCTCGATGGTATATATATACTCTGAGTATATATGTTCGGTTATGGGCTGTTCCGCTCGGGTAAGGGGACTCACTGTGTTCAGGGAAAAGTAAGGCTCGGGTTTAACCCTGAGCTGCTGTGCGGATCAGTCGGGGTTGAGGAGTCCCACTGGCTGGGTGTTGTTGGAGTAGTTGTGGGGGTGGGCCGGCTTTGGTTAACAACTGCTGTTCCTTTCTATCTCTATTCAGCAACAATATTTATTGGTAAAGTCATATTTAAGTGACTCTGTACTGGAACATGCCCAAACGACAGATACAAATTGCCAAAAGGCCGATAACACATTCTAATTTGATGTATTAAGATATAAAGATACATGGAGTAATAATTGAAGTTCATGCTTTGAAGTTGCCACTCCAAAACCATCCATGTCCATGTCATAAATGAATAAATAAGTAGAGCAGTGGACTACTAATACTTCATGAATCTAAAAGTTCTTGTGCATCTACTTGGCAACTGCATGACATTAAACCCATTAGAATCATAATAATAACAGAGGCCACCACCATTTGCACTTGTTGTTTTAGCCAGTGGTACCAGTCATATTTGCAAGGGCCGAGTGTTTGTTGTGTACATATTTTCTTTCCTTCATTATTATCTCCATACATATATATGTATATATATATAAATACATACACATACATATATTTATCCTTTTGGTAAAGAATAAATTTAATAATAACTAATGAAAATAAATTGTTTATTCTCAACATACACAATAATAATATCAATATTATATAACCTCAACAAAATAATAACAAAAATTAATAATCCAATAATTAATTATTTATAAACTCTAAAATCCCCATTTAAATAAAATATATAATAGTAAAATATTTCAAAATTTTCGGGAAGGGGAGTTACACACTCTCTCTCCTCCCCCTTCCGGCGCTCTCACTCTCTCCGGCGCTCTCACAGTACTAATTCATATCTGTTTTAAGTGTGAGAACAGATGGCTCAGAACACAACCCAAAATTCATTCTAGCATATATTAGTGTGAATCATCTATGTTCTGTACATATGGTGTAGTATATGTTCTTATCGAATCTAGTATCTGAAGGATATAACATAATCAAGATGAACCCACATAATGTAATACTAAGACATCATCTACTATAATAACAGAATCAAGATAGGTTGTCGTATCATCATTGCCAAGGAGGGAGGTTAATTGGAGGAAGTTACTGCAGAAAGTGAAGACCGACATGAACTGACGCACGAAAATGTAGAGCTCTAAGCGGGAACAAGAAAAGTTATGCTTTGGAAAAAGAACTCTTGTAAACTCTTTGTTCACAAAGCAAGCTATAATTAAAGAATACAGAACACGTATCGAGTTCGTAACTCAAGTATAGAGCTTACAAGAGTTATAAACTCGATACTTGTTCTGTATTCATTATATCTTGCCTTGTGAACAAAGAGCTTACAAGAGTAGAACATCCAAAACACAACTTTACTTGTTACAACTTTGATCTCCTTCTTTTTGTGCGTCAGTTCATGTCATTCTGCACTTTCTGCAGTAACGACCACAAGCTTTATGTTCTTCAACAATATATTTCACATGATTAATTGCCAAGTATGGGGACGAATGGCTCAGAACACAACCCAAAATTTATTCTAGCATACATTAGTGTGAAACATCTATTTTCTGTATATATGGTATATCTATGTTCTGTACATATGGTGTAGTATATGTTCTTATCGTATCTAGTATCTGAAGAATGTAACAGAATCAAGATGAACTCACATAATGTAATACTAAGACATCATCTACTACTATATAAGATATAGTGATAGGTTGTCATATCATCATTACCGAGGGATGAGGGTCGAAGGACAGTCAACTTTATCTACGGCTACATAGTTTCTGTCTCGCCAGTCGAATGGCTGCAGGGACTATGTCCTGATCACCATATCGTAGTCTAATACAATCCAGAGATTGACACAGTACTAATTCATATATGTAGTCCAATACAAATAGTCTAATATAAAATCAACCCAATACAAATAGTCTAATACAAATAAGTACTAATAGCTAATGAGAACCACACAGCTCACGCAAATGCTCAGTGATACGATCACGCAACCACCTCGAATAAGTGGGATCAATGGCGGCAGGAGAGATGTAGTCCATTGCAGGTGCTGGATGAATAGAACTCCCGGTCTCACTAGCTACCGGTGCCACTTCCTCCTTAACAGTAGGAGGAGCCACCTCAGCATTCACGGTTTCCCTCAAACGACGTGTCGCTCCTCGGGTCATGGGTGCCATCTGGTAAGATCGATATTCACAAATAATATAATTGTAACATAAGCAAGCTAACTAAAGGAACCAACATCTCGTTTGAGTACATTTTTGAAAGCAGATAAAATACAGAATATTCAATTTTTTGCCAAGTGTGAGAACAGGTGGCTCAGAACACAACCCAAAATTCATTCTAGCATACATTAGTGTGAATAATCTATGTTCTGTACATATGGTGTAGTATATATTCTTATCGTATCTAGTATCTGAAGAATGTAACAGAATCAAGATGAACTCACATAATGTAATACTAAGACATCATCTGCTACTATATAAGATATAGTGATAGGTTGTCATGTCATCATTGCCGAGGGATGAGGGTCGGAGGACATTCAACTTTATCTACGGCTACATAGTTTCTGCCTCGCCAGTCGAGTGGCTGCAGGGACTATGTCCTGATCACCATGTTGTACCATAGATTAATGCAAATGGAGCTGGAGCTGGAGCCAAAATACAGAATCCAAAATACAAAATACAGAATCGAATCCCTGGGTTCGCCGAAAATACAAAAACAAAGATTGACACACAGTACTAATTCATATGTGTTTTAAGTGTGCGAACGGATGGCTCAGAACACAACCCAAAATTCATTCTAGCATACATTAGTGTGAATCATCTATGTTATGTGCATATGGTGTAGTATATGTTCTCATCGAATCTAGTATCTGAAGGATATAACAGAATTAAGATGAACCCACATAATGTAATACTAAGACATTATCTACTACTAAAAGATATAGTGATAGGTTGTCGAATCATCATTGCCGAGGGACGAGGGACGAAGGACAGTCAAGTTTATCTACGGCTACATAGTTTCTACCTCGCCAGTCGAATGGCTGCAGGGACTATATGTCCTGATTACCATGTTACCAATTAACCAACCAACAAAACTACTTTTTATAAATATCTGCACTATCGGCGCTTTCGAATCGGAGTATCACATTTTTCGGTGTCGAAAAACAAATAATTATTACTAAATTATCAGATTTTTTGGCACTATCGGTGCCCCTGACCATGGCCCTCCCCCCCCCCCTGCTCCCCTCCCCCAGCCGCCCCAACCCCCACTGCTCCCCTCCCCCAGCCGCCCCCACCCCCTGCCCCCCTCCCCCAGCCGCCCCCACCCTCTTGCTCCTCTCCCCCAGCCGCCCTAACCCCCTCCTTCCCTCCCCCAGCCGCCTACACCCCCCCTGCTCCCCTTCCCTCCACCCATACATACCCACCCCTAACCCGAACCCTAACCCTAGCTCCCCTCCCACAGCCGCCCTTACCCTCCTGCCCCACCCCACAGCGACCCTCGACTCACCCCCAACCACCCGTATCCCCCCTGCCCCTCCCCCCGAGCAACTCGTACCCCCCAACCACCAACAACCAAAACAGCCGGAGCGAGAGAGAGAGAGAGAAAGAGAGAGAAGGAGGAGGAGAGTCACGTACCGGAGAGGGAGGAGAGTCGCCGGAGAGAGTGAGAGTGCCGGAGAAAGTGAGAGCGCCGGAGGAGGGGAGGAGAGAGAGTGAGAGAGAAAAATAGGGGGAAATAAATCGTTGGGGGGGGATATAATTAGAATTTAGCGATGTTCATACTACCGTCGCTAAATTAGTCGCTATTAGTAATATCATAGCGACGTTTCGCGACGACTAGCTCATGTAATTAATATACGTCATTGTCACATCGCTATTTTTGTTGCTAGTAGCGACTATTAGCGACGTTTCAATAAAACATCGCTAATGTGCACAATTTAGCGACATTAATCGAACGTCGCTAAATATACGTCGCCAATTGAGCAGATTTTAGTAGTGATCATACTAATTTGTAGCCAATATAATGTTATGGCTGTAACTACTGATTGTACTAGTTCTATCCGACCTCCAAATGACAGGCTCTGAGCTTGCCAACCCTCAACCCTCGCTTCACATAATCCACTAGGCTCTGACATTTAGTGTCTCTAGAATAATTAATCGAGAGCAAAATACCCAAAAAATGCACTGGCAACTCCTATTTTTTCACTCCCAGCACATTGGCCCTTTCTTCTTTGTCTTTGCAATAGAGGTTGAAGAAGACTGTACTTTTGTTTTTGTTTATATGCAAACCCGTGTTCCCTACAAATGATTGTAAAATCTCTTCCAACGCATGAAGGCCAGCAAATGTCGGAGACTTGAAAATATGTAAGTCATCTGCATATATCAAGTGAGATATGTGTGGCCTTACTTTCTTGTGAATAGGATATATGTGCTTCTGCTCAACCGCCACATCCATAAGGCCTATGAAATATTCTATCACTATGGTGAACAGATACGGTGATAGGGGATCCCCCTATTGCAACCCCCGATTGCTTTGGATAAACCCATGTGGCTGTCCCCTTGATCAGAATAGAGAAGGCCGTTGTCGAAATGAACTCCCTAACCATTGCCGGTCAAACCCCATGGCGCTCATGATATGATAGACAAACTCCATTTTGACTGTATCATATGCCTTTCGTAAATCCAGTTTAATACATGATTTCTTCCCTCATTTTTTGTTGAATCCGTGAACTATTTCCTGCGCCACCAGGTTGTTACCTGTTATCGCTATCCCTTTTATAAATATTGCTTGATTGAGAGAAATCAGCTCTGGCATGATGTCCTCTATCCGACACATAATATGTGTGATCAACTTGTAGATGTAGTTGCAACCGGCTATCGACCGGTAGTCCGCCAGACAAGTTGGCCCCTCCTTCTTTGGAATAAGCATCAAAAAAATATGATTGAGTTGAAGCCGTCCATGCACAAAAAAGTCTTGTATAATGTCACAACCCACACCCAGTGTAGGGGCACGAGAAGTGGGTACGTCCAGCCTATGCTACAGTATCGACGGTAGAATACTGTCCTAGGTCACATACATCTAACACAATATAAATATACATGTACAAGATATACTCTCCAATCGGAGGTCAATACAGAAGATACATCTCAATCACAATTCTAAGGTAGAAATAGCACGATATGATAGATATAATATCTCAAAAGAGAACATACAAACAGAAGAAAATAAGTCTAAGTGTCTAACTGACACAACTCTTCAAACATCCAAAAATATACAACTCATATGTCAAATACAACTAACATAAGAAATAAGATAAAGCCTAGCTAATCTAGTCTAAGAAGTAGGGTGAAGTATGCGCGTGTGCAGTGGGTGTCTGTGCGTGTTTGCAGTACATAATCGAACAACGTATAAGTTGGTGTCTGTGCGCGTGTGCAGTGCAGGCTCGAACCCATACGGGATCGATTATGTGTTCGACACGACACCAATCGACCTCGAACTTGGGGGGAGCCTGACAGTGATGGCCCCACCTCCATGCCAAGTGACACATCTCTGTGTGACCAAAATAGAGAGTAAACTGTATAAAACAGGGGGGTATCAAACTAGGCAGAACACAGCGTCATGCATACGTGTCGAGTGCGCTAGGACCCAATATGTCCACTCGTAGGTCTCGTGGTCGTGTCCTAGGAGAGCTGAGTCATAGGGCTACGTGTTAGTAACCCTGATATGTATCCAATATGCGTCGTGTGTCGTGTCCAACCACGTATCAGTGGCCCCAGTTCGCGTGTGTGGGTCATTGTAGAATCAGTTCAAGTGTCATAACTCACTCGACACGACACCAACTCACCTAAAACTTTAGGTGTGGCTTGACAGTTATGGCTCCTACCTCCATGCCAAATTTGGCAGGTCCACGTGGCCTGTGCTGCAAGCATGAGGCTCGTGTCAGTAGGGCACTGCACACAGAGTGTGCGAGCGTCTTGTGTCCAATTTTGGACACAAAAAATGTGTCAAATCATGCATTGTCAAAGGGATACGTGATCTACACATCAAGGGCTACAAATCTATGTAATTAGTTTTAGAAAACAGCAAAGTAAAATCCTATGTGGCATTTCACCAAACGATTTACACTACACTTCGATACGCCACCAATACGCATATCAAATAGATACAAAATCCTACCAATCTTGGTCTACATGTGTATGGTACCTAGATGCATGCATCTATGAAAAGAAATCAGCACTTTAATTGGTTTAGAAGCCATTACCTATTGAGAGTTAGAATCTCAAAGCAAAAGCCTAGAAATGAGATCCTTCACCAACTTGCTATGGTCCAAGAGCCTTCAATACTTGTTATCTAGTCTCTATTGACATCGTCTACACTAGGGGAGTGTGTTGCAATTGATTAGGCTCAATTTGGAGTTGATTTGGAGAAAATGGGGTGATTTTGGGGAAGAACTAAATTTAGGGTTTATGTGTGAATGAAAAGAGGTAAGAGGTGTGCTAACATGTGTTTATATAGGTAAGGGGACCCTTTGATGGAAGCCAAGGGGTTATCTAGGGTTTGGATAGATATTTAGGTAATGGGTAGGCTTGTAAAATATCTCAGGCTCTATCTTATTCGCCAAATATCTAAATATTTCTAACTTAGCCATTAAGTTTGTAATCATCTAACTTAGTCTCTAGGATCATGACTAACATCTAGGTTAGGGAAAAACTAGGTCAAGGCTCAACACAAAGATTAATACAATATTAATTAATAATAGTAATAATAATTCAATTTTAATAAAAAGTCATAAATGACCAAAATACACTTAGGCTAAAAATGTGGCAGTGACATATAATCTCCAATACATCACCCTTTAGCACCTTCCAATGCTTCTTATAGAATTTGCTACCAAAGCCTCCAGGGACTAGCGACTTATTCGGGTCAGCCTTGAGTACAATCGACTTGATCTCCTCCATCCTAATCAGTGCTATTAATATTCTGTTGCCAAGCCCCATAACCAGTCTCTTATACACAATAGTTGGAAAATTAGTTGAATAGGAGTCCTGATTAAATAAGTCAAAGTAATACCTGACTGCTTCTGCTTGCAATTCACTTTGAGTCATAGCCTCTTTTCCATCCGACACGATAAGCTTGCTAATATGGTTGCGATGTTGCCTTCATTCACACTATATCAAAGAAGAACTTAGTACACTAGTTACCATATGTTAGACAAGCACATTTAGCCTTTTGTGCCATGTCTATTTCCTTCTGTGCTTGAAGAATCCCTACTTATTTAATAAGGGATGTCACCCTAGCTGCTAGATCCGGATTGAGAAGATAGAACTGAAGCTCGGTCTGTAGCAAATGAAGCTTTACTTCCTCTACTTGGAGTTGGTAGGTATTGCTGGTGCGACTCCATAGCTTGAGTCCCGCCTTGACGCTCTTCAGATGTTGGACAAATCTGAACTGTGAGTTCACCGCACCTCCATCCGGAGCCCCGCCATGATGACCTCCTCGTACCCCTACATCAACGACCACTTGTGTAGCACCTACTTTATATACTTTTTTAATTTTTATCTAGGGTTTGATTTGGAATCACAAGGAGGTCGTACCTAAGCCTATAGGTGAAGTATGGTTAACTTAGATTACTTATGGTCACTATGGTCTCCAGGTAGTGCTAGATATATTATTTATCTATTTTATATTTTCAAGAATTTTTGGATATCTTTAGGTATTTAATATTTAAGGGTTTATTATTTTTATGGACTTTTAGGATTTACTGTATGGTCATTCGATAGTTTTTTAAGACTAAATATTTTTATTTGGGCTCTAGATGACTAGAAATATTTTTCTAAAATTTTCTAGGATTTTTTTGGATTTTTCTAGAATATTTGAGAAATTTTAGAGAATTAAAACCTATAGAATTTATTTTGTTTATAGGCTTTTGAGATTTATTATGGGGTCACATGATGATATTTTGAGATAAAATATTTTATTTAGATTCTAAACACTTAGAAATATTTTCTAGAATGTTCTAGGACTTTTTTTACAATTTATTTTTGATTTATTGAAATTTAAAATAGTTTAAAAATAATGTTTTGAATTTATTAACCTAGTCAACGACGCACAATCAGGACCCTGGCCCACCCGTTAGCCACGCAGATCGAGTGGGACAGGCGACGTGTTAGCCTAGTCAGCGGCTGATTTGGCTATGGTTTTCTTTATTGGAGTTAGTCTAGCCAACTCGGCTTGGCCCAACCCGGGTCGCCATCTCACTATCCATTTTTGGATGGGACACACTGTGAGACTCATCTCACAGCATCGGTATTTATATACGAATACATATTTTGTATTGTATTTTGTATTTTTTGGTTTTCGAAATACTTTAAACTTTTTCCAACCTATAGATTTTCTCCTTGACCGGCATGTCGCCAGTATACCAGTATATACTGATGGCATACTGCCCGGGTAGATTTATCACATTTTAGATATTTTTGATTTCAAATATTTTGATGAATAATGTTTAGATATTTTCGTGAATTGTGTAGGTGCATCCTATTATCCAATGGATACTTGGTTTTCTTGGATGGCCATGATTGACTTATATCTTCACATGGATCACCATCCAACGGTTACGATTAATTCTCCCTTCTATATATACCCTTTCACTTTCTCTCTCATCTCTCTTTTTATTCTCTTCACTCTCTCTACATTTTTTCTTCTCTTCTCTCACCCTTGGAGCTTGTCAAGAGCTTGGCCTTGAGGCCTTGGGTGTGGTGTTTAACCCCCTAGGAGGAGGAGTAGAAGATTAGGCTTAGAACTTAACCTAGGCAAATACATCTTGCCAATTCTTCAAAATATTATTTTCGTGCCATTTTTGTTGTTCTATCTCTTCCTTGCATGATTCTAAGGCTCTTTAGAACTTGAAGTTTTTGGTTTTGATATTTACATCTTTTTAGATCTAAGTGGCTCGTCGTAGCATACTCCTAGCTTCCAGCTTATTATATTTTCTGGTTGTGGCTTGTTATAGTGCACTTTCTTATATTGTCCAGTTTTGCATATCATGTCTAGAATGGATTCTGCCAAATACCACACTCAGAATCGAACAAGAAAATATTAAGGATTAATAACTAGCTTGATTTTCTAGATCATTGGGAGGGAAGAATTTACCAGTTACTGCAGCTCTTCTTGTTCTGGTCTCTCTCTCTCTCTCTATATATATATATATATAGAGAGAGAGACCAGAACAAGAAGAGCTGCAGTAAAAAAAAATATATACATAGAATTTGGATCTATCTGTCATGATAAGCACTTTTCCAGCACACCGTCGAGTGAGGCACCTCTTTAGGACACACGTATCTTACTGCGGTGTCTGCTATATACTTATTTTCTTTTGGCCTGGATGAGTTGGGTAGTCTGCAGGGCAGGTCACTGGATTGGATTTCTTAAAAGTGCATATGTTAGTAATTAGGATTGTGATAACCCTAATTAGCTAATGTATAAAGCAGTATTCATTGCTTGTCGTGATTGTTGTATGGAGTCCAGTCTAGTCTAGTTTTGTCTAGGCAGTGTTCGGATTTATTTATTTCAGTACATCATTGTCTATGCTTTACTTTTGCCGATAAATAATTAGAGACTAAGTTCTATTCAGGAGAAGGGTTACAACCCCGGTCCTTGTTTGGTTTACGGGTTGTAACCTGGGTCTCGAAATAGTTCCTAAGTTATCTTATCATTTGTCGTTCTAAATAGCTCTTACATGCTCACATGTCCCAGTTATCTTATATACTCACATGTTTCAGTTATCTAACATGCTCACATGTCCTAGTTATCTAACATGCTCATATGTCCCAGTTATCTTACATGCTCACATGTACCATTTCTCTTATGTTGTTCAGTTTATTTCATATGTTCACATGCTTTCGTTTAATTCACATGTCCATACTTTACTTTATGTCACATATTATTTACTTAATGCTCTATGTTGTTTGTTTATTGTCTTTTCTATTCTCAGGATAAGTGCATCGGTAGTGCATGAGTCTCGATCCATATTTACTCATTTCTGTCTCTATCTATTGCTATGTTAGTTATTGCTGGCTTTAGTTCATAGTTTGGCTTCCTTTGTGGTACTTGCTATTGGAGGTCTGGCCCTACTGGGTTTGTTTGGCCAGATCTGATAGAGGAGCCCGGAGGATCTTCCGTACCATCTACTCGATGGTGACTACTCGGAGCACAAGAGTACCTTAGTAGATTTTTCTATATGATTCTCCCACTAGTTATGTACATTATTCTTTTGTGGCATTTAGCCTCCGAGCACGTGTTTAGCTCGTGTTTTGGATCTTGACATTTAGCCTATTGTCCTAAACATAATTTGTGTATTATAGACTATAGCTAGAGCTTAACATGTATGACTATTACTCTTGCTAGTTTTTTACTTTGTATTACTTGCTTCATGATCATCCATGTATATATAGTTTGGGACGCTTTACTATTTTATATCTGATGATCATACTTCTTGTACTTTGCATATTTTTCTGTGATTGAGATACCTAAGATTGATTGTTGGATTGCAGTTGTAACCCCCATGTCTATACAACTTATATGTTATTCTTGGGTACTAGAGTACTTTGGAATACGTAGCTAGCCTGCTCCATCCCTACTTGCCAGTATTCTAGCTCTGGGGCATGACATAGGTTTTAGTGGTAGCCCATGCATGTCTATTTATCAGATATGTGGGGGTTACTGATATTTAGATATCCCAGTCACAATTCTCCTTTATCGATATCCTTCGTATTATTCTATATCTCTGATCCTTTGACCTGATATCTGCCTTGATCATTGATCTTTTCTGTTCCCTCAATTATATCCTTGTGTCCTTTAACTTTCAGGGGTATTATTCTTAATCCTTTCGATTATCTTGTTTGTATTCTTCCGATGGCAGGTCAACAATCTTCTGTTATACTAGTTTTGGAGGATCAGTCTCAACATTTAGGAGCAAAATCGAGAGTCGACCTGAGGGTAATGATGTTCGTCCATCTCGATCATCCATCTGTGCCCGTGCAGTCAATATTTTCAGTTCAACAACAGTTCCATCAGTCAGTACCAGTGATAGATCATCATCCAAACAAGGCATCGCCAGAGTCAGGGCATCTTATATCACTAGTACAGTCAACAATCCGAACAGAGGTAGTATCAGATCATCCCGATGTGCATGCATTCCTAGGGATCATGAAGGATATGATAGAGTCACAACAACAACGAGATCTCGTTCTCCAGCAGAGTATTCAGATGTTGATAGACCGTAATGGACAAAGAATACCAGAGGTATTTCAAGCCGAGGACCTGCAGCCAGATGGAGTACAGATTATAGCCAGGCAGTACCAGTCATCGAGTCAGTCAGCATATCGAGGCCGACCTACCGTAGAGGTAGTACGAGAGCATGAGAATATAGACAGGAGGACTACAGCCAGAACTGAGGGTCGTAAGAGGTACCATACACCCGTGTCAGGCTTTCTACCTCGACATCCCTCACCACTACCAGCATACAAACCTCTATACCAACACCAGGAGTTACCAGTCGAATGTTCCTTTTGTGGAAGGAGAGGGCACACTCATCTGAATTATCGAAGGGCCAACTTTTTATGTTTGTCATGCGGATCACCAGACCACGTAATAGAGATTTTTTCTTGGAGGAGTTTAGCTGGATCTTTATCCTACTAGCCTATAGTTACCAAGTTCGGGGTACCAACACTAGTTCAGCAGAAGCAAGCTCAGAGGCCTTCATCAACGCAGTCCCATACATTCCAGCAAGAGAGGCCTCAATAGTATATACAAGCCCAGGCTCAGAGGTAGAGAGACCAGCAGTATCAGGCAGAACAAGAAGCATGTACCTATTATGGCAAGATAGGGCATCGCAGATCAGTTTGTTGGGCGACCAATAGGCGATGCTTCTGCTATGGAGCGGAGGACCATTCAGTTAGCACTTGCCCCTATCTGACATCTCGAAGATGACCAACTACACCAGATGTACCACCTTATTCGTTTCACTCACATCAGTCATCACCCCCAGCAGTGGGTGAGCAGTTAGGGCCAATACTAGATGTTCAGCCATTGGCACAGTATCCTCTACCATCACGAGCTCAGAGGGTCAGGCAGCACAGAGCACAGCTGTATGCGCAGTCTCAAGGACAGCTCTAGTATCGACATGAGGGTAGTACCAAGGGAGTCTCAGGTACCATCATTATGATCTTCTTTCAATTATGCTCTTTTGATTTATGCTTCAATAGCAGGCCAAGTAGTGGCAATATATCTTAGGTTCTTGTCGGCGGTATTGTATTCCACCTATATTAGGAGTACAACGGTCGGCTTGACTTATTCGATGAGTGAATGAGAGTTTCTTATCCCACTCTTCTGTCTTCATATCTTGTGATACATGATATCTATCACGTGTCTCGAGTACGAAGATACGTCCAGGGTAGAATCATGTCTTAGACTAAGTCATTAGTACCGACTTACTTTGAGACTTGACCCATATCTATTTTGGGAGTCAGAATAGGCCAGTAAGGGCGGGCCCCTACTCAACTGACTCAGGAGACATATTTATTCATATGCCTCCAGCCCTTCCTGATTGTGGTTGTATTATTGCTTATGCATTTGATTATATTATTATTGCCTTTATTTACTTATATGTCATGCTTTGTTTTATTGAGATAGTTGTATTTTCTTGAGCTTTTGTTTTGTTTATTATGCTTTACTAGCTTTAGGAAATTCTGAGGACAAAATTTTTCTACGAATGTGAGAGTTGTGAGACTCGTCTTACTGTATTGGTATTTATATATGGATATGTATTTTGTACTGTATTTCATATTTTCTTGGTTTTTGAAACACTTTAAAAAAATTTCAACTTATATATTTTCTCTTTGACCGGTATATCACCAGTATACCAGTGTATACCGACGGCATACTGCCCGGGCAGATTTTCCATAATTTAGATATTTTCGATTTCAGATATTTTGATCAATAGTGTTTAGATATTTTCGTTAATTGTGTAGGTGCATCCTATTATCCAATGGATACTTGGTTTTCTTGGATGGCCATGATTGACTTAGATTTTCACATGGATTACCAACCAATGGTTATGATTAATTTCCCCTTCTATATATACCCTTTCACTTTCACTCTTCTCTCTCTTTTTATTCTCTTCACTCTCTCTACATTTCTTCTTCTCTTCTCTCCCCCTTGGAGCTTGCCAAGAGCTTGGCCTTGAGGCCTTGGGTGTGGTGTCTAACTCCCTAGGAGGAGGAGTAGAAGATTAGGCTTGGAGCTTAACCTAGACAAGTATATTTTTGCCAAATCTTGAACAATATTATATTTTGCCATTTTTTGTTCAATTCTTCCTTGCATAATTCAAGCCTCTTTAGAACTTAGAATTTTTGGTTTTGATGTTTACATCTTTGTAGTTCTAAGTTTATAGTTTTCTCGGTTTTCTTTGGTTTTGATCTCTTAAACTTTTTTATTTCTGAAATCTAAGGGTTCCACGTTGTGGGAAATTTCATTCTACCCATTTTGGCTTTTGAACCACTTAATTTCGACTTATTTTGAGTAAGTTATGGCATTTTTGTGTTCATGGGATTCCCGTATATCATCGGTGCTGCTGAGAAGATGAACAGTCACGCCTGTGTAATTCGTTGGCCGTGCGCCTGATTGCTGTGCTATCGTACCTCGCGTGCCGTGTATCCGTGTGCTGCACCTTTCGTACGCCACGCGCCAGCCGTGCACCTGCACACCGTGCTCTTGCACTCCGTATGTCGTGCATCCGCATGCTGCACGATTTGTTTGTCATGTGCCTGTGCAATTTGAGTGCCGTGCACCTGCACTCCATGCTATCGTGCTCCACGCACTACCCGATTCGCGGTCGTGCACCCGCGCGATTCTTTCTTCGCGCGCCTGCGCGCCTGGGTGCCGTTCTATCGCGCTCCGCGGGCCGTACATCCATGGGTGGTGCAATTCGCGGTCGTGCACCCTCATGATTTGTTTGTCGTGCACCTGCGCGCCGTGCTCTCACGTCCCGCGTGCCGTGGATAGTTTTGTTCGCGCTCACGAATGGTTATTTTTGCTTGTTTATGCTGTTTGTAGCTAGAATCTTGAAAAACTCAAAATATGAAATTTGTAGATCTTCGCCTTGGCTTTAAGAATCTTCGTGTCTCACTTAAATTAGAGTTCATATGTAATTGATAGTTTCAAATCACCCATGAATGTCTTTGATCTTCTTTGTATGTTTTTTGTACTTGGCCTAACTTGCAACGACCCGACTTGATAAATTTTTAATATTGAACTTAACTTGAACATGACAACATGATCTTATCTTATTAATCATGATAGTGGCCCGTCGTAGCGCATCCATGTTACATGTCTTCTTTGCTTACTAGATAGTGATCCGTCATGGTGCACTCTTGTACATGTCTTTCCTTGCTTACTAGATAGTGGTCCGTCGTGGCGCACTCATGTTACATGTCTTCTTTGCTTACTAGATAGTGATTAGTCGTGGTGCACTCTTGTACATGTCTTTTCTTGCTTACATGATAGTGGCCTGTCATGGCGCACTCCCTATTTTCTCTATAGTGGCTCGTCGTAGCGCACTCCTAGCTTCCAGCTTATTATATTTTCTTGTTGTGGCTTGTTATTGTGCACTTTCTTATATTGTTCAGTCTTGCATATCATGTCTAGCATGGATTCTTCGAAATGCCACACCCAGAATCCAACAAGAAAATATTAAGGATTAATAACTTGCTTGATTTTCTAGATCATTAGGAGGGAAGAATTTCCCTGTTACCTGCAGCCTTCTTGTTCCGGTCTATATATACATGGGATTTGGAGCTATCTTTCATGATGAGCACTCTTCCAGCACACCTCCGAGTGGGGCACCTCTTTAGGACACACGTATCTTACTGATGTGTGTCTGCTATACTTATTTTCTTTTAGCCTGGATGAGTCGGGTAGTCTGTATGGCAGATAACTGGATTGGATTTCTCAAAAGTGCATATATTAGTAATTAGGATTATGATAACCCTAGTTAGCTTTATTGCTTGGTCGTGATTGTTGTATGCAGTCCAGTCTAGTCTAGTTTTGTCTAGACAGTGTCCGAATTTGTTTATTTCAGTACATCATTGTCTATGCTTTACTTTTGTCGATAAATGATAGAGACTAAGTTCTGTTCAGGAGAAGGGTTACAACCCCGATCCTCATTTGGTTTACGGGTTGTAACTTGGGTTCCGGGATAGTTCCTAAGTTATCTTATCATTTGACACTCTATATAGTTCTTACATACTCATATGTCCCAGTTATCTTACATACTCACATGTTCCAGTTATATAACATACTCACATGTCCCAGTTATCTAACATGCTTACTTGTCCCAGTTATCTCACATGCTCACATAAATTATTTCTCTTACATTGTTCAGTTTATCTCACATATTCACATGCTTTCGTTTAATTCACATGTCCATAGTTTACTTTATGTCACATATTACTTACTTTATGCTCCATGTTGTTTGCTTATTATCTTTTCTATTATCGGGATAAGTGCATTGGTAGTGCATGAGTCTCGATCCATATTTACTTATTTCTGTCTTTATCTATTGCTATGCTAGTTATTGCTGGTTTTAGTTCATAGTTTGGCTTTCTTTGTGGTACTTGCTAGTGGGGGTCTGACCCCACTGGTTTTGTTTGGCCAGATCTGATAGAGGAGCCGTAGGATCTTCCGTACCATCTACTTGACGGTGACTACCCAGAGCACCAGAGTACCTTAGTAGGTTTTCCTATATCATTCTTCCACTAGTTATGTACATTATTCTTTTGTGACGTTTAGCCTCCGAGCACGTATTTAGCTCGTATTTTGGATCTTAAAATTTAGCCTACGGGCCTAAACATGATTTGCGTATTCTAGACTATAGCTAGAGTTTAACATGTATGACTATTACTCTTACTAGTTTTTCACTTTTTATTACTAGCTTCATGATCATCCATGTATATATAGTTTGTGACGCTTTACTATTTTATGTCTGATGATCATACTTCTTGTACTTTGTATATTTGTCTGTAATTGAGATACCTAGGATTGCTTGACCTAGGATTGACTGCTGGATTGTAGTAGTAACCCCCATGTCTATACAGCTTATACATTATTTCGGCGTACTGGAGTACTTTGGAATACGTAGCTGGCCTGGTCCGTTCCTACTTGCCAGTATTCTGGTTCTGTGGCGTGACATGCACCATATGACGACATGTGGCAAGCTAGCCGCTGGTTCGAGTTACCCGCCTCAACTCGGTTCTATATATATGTTATTAGTTTCCTGAAAACCTATTTCTTTTGGCCGATTTTGGAGCTTTTTGATCTCGTTGATTTCTCGACTTCGTGGAGCGATTGCGAAAAATCCTGAAGTCCTTTTCATGCACCATTTTTTTGTTGTTGGAATAATCTTAAGGTCAGTTTTCATAATATCCAATTTATTTTCTGATATTTTGTTTGTAAATTTTTGGAAATTTATTTAATTGCCGGTTGTCCAAAACTCGACACATTGTACAGTTTTCAAGATTTCGGGAGATCCCGAACTCCGTTTTTGTGATCCGTTTAATGTTTTGGAAAGTTGACATGAAGATCTACAACATATAACTTTCCAAAATTTTATAAGTTCATTTAATATTTTATTAAATTTGTTGAACTCAGATTTCACCGGTGATTTACTGATTTGGTCACGGTTAGCCATAACTGTAAGCCCACTTCCCGAATTTTTATTTATTTTTATCTTATATTTAGTTCTAAACATTTTCTAGTTAAAAAAATATAGAATTTTATTTTAATTCTATTAAAGATATTTTCGATGACAAAAAAAATCAAATTAAAAATAAAATAAATAAATTTGTATTTGTAGAAATATATATTCTAGAATCGTTTTGAGTTATTATTTTACAGTTTAATAATTATGATAATATACTTGTGGAATTACTTGGTTGTTATAATTAATTATTTTTAAGATTGGAGTTATAAAATATGTTTAATACATTATTTGATAATGTCGACTATCACTTTCAAAGTATTGTGTTTAAAGAAAATAAAATATTATTTTAAAGTTTTACTGTCACCAAGTATTAAAGTAGATTCATTAAATATATAAATATTTTAAAGAAATATTTATTTTTGATGAAATATTAATTAGTAAGATATACTTGAATTATTTGATGGTACCAAATAATATCTTTTATGATCAATTCTTTGATTAGGATTTTGAGATAGTGCAGTTTGAAATTTTATTTGACTAATAAAGTATTCTATTTTAAAGGAATAGTTCTTTGAATCAAAATATAGCTAAGATAATATATTAATGGATTAAATATTTAAACGAATATCCTAAACTATATCCAAATAATTATTTAAGATAATCTCGAATTTATTCAAATCCTAAACCAAATGTAAATCCCAAATCAAATCTATATACAATAAGATTCATTAGCTTAGCTGGTTTCAGAGCCTAACACCTCATATCTAATCTAATCTAATCAAGTACCGGCCCATGCATGCATAACCTTATCAGCAACCAATAGATATAGAAGTGTATGGAAAGGAGAATCCATGTTCTCTCTCATCTCCCTCCTAAAAAGTTTCTGATACCGAATCCCTTCATGATTGCCAAACCTTTAGGGCTATGTCCATGCCAAAGCATCCATACACTAGAACACCCACGACAACCATCTACTGCTATCACCACCATGTCCTTGCCACCACTCGTGGCCACACCGATCCCCGACATGGCTGACTGCTCTTCTCTGCTCTTCTCTGCTCTCCCATTCCCTGTCACCACCGTTACCACCACCACCATAATCATCAGCATCGTCACCACCTCCATCGCTATCACCAGTAATATTACCCCAACTCACCTGCACCATCACCGACCTCGTCTTCCAGTAGCCACGCCACCGCGAGGGAGCGCATCCGCTGATCTCGTCGATGGCCATCCCGCGATTACGATAGCGGAAACCTTCTTCGCAGTCTTCAACTCGACCAGCGTTGAGCCCGTCCCCACAGATCCGTGCCGCACCTCGCCGGCGGCCACGTCCGATCCAGCCAGCACCGGCGACCCCCATCTCGGCCAGCGTCGGACCTGCCGCCGCGAAACCTCGCTCCGCCAGGGCTACCGAGTCTGGTCCAGTGACGACCGTGCCGTACGCCTCTCCTAAGCATCGCCTCCACAGATCTGGCATAGCGAGCCAGTGATCATAATAAACTGATCATAATAAACTTACTATTATAACTATAGTTATATTATTTATGCTTCATATATATATATATATATATTATAATATATTATATATTATATTATTTATATATATTATATATATATATTAAAATATATATATATATATATATATATTATATATTATATCTCTCTCTCTATATATATCTCTTCTCT